>OZ010671.1:71320523-71613023 GCA_963932185.1 Troglohyphantes excavatus | reverse complement strand
GTGAATACCGCTATTTGAATTGATTTATAGTTTTATTTTAGATATTCCTTTTCTTCTGTTGATTACAACTAATGTTACTGTTGCCACTTCGTGAAACTTCTCTGGGTACACGAAAAAAAAATTATAACGTTCGAACGAGACATCGTAAGAACGTGAAAATGGTCACGTTAAAAAGTTATTTTTTCAAACAAACTATTCTGTAAATTTAAAAGTGTTGCGTTTTGTAGTTACACCACTATTACTTTCACCGTCTCGTATATTGACGTTGGATTGTACAAGAAGGTCCATTACCATGGTCACCTTATATCTTCTGATGTCATGCCTTAGGACTTTCTTTAGTGGGGATAACACTAAATAGGATTTCTTTAGTGTGGATAGGTGAAAAACAAACCCCGATTCGTGACAATGGCGAAATGAAAAGTCGAATTACAGCGGCCTGTCAATGATTCTGCTATGCTTCACAGAACCTGGTTGGAAATAAGTTTTTGACATGTGCATTTAACATCTTTAAAAATGGGGGGGGGGGGGGGGGGGGTTGGAAAAAGGTGGCATGTCGTTGTTTATTCTTAAGGAGTAGTCGAATCTTAATTTATCAATGTGTTCTCTCTGCCACTTTTGGAAGACCCACTCCACTTTATGTATAATTAATTTTAGTTTTTATTTATAAAACAGGAATAGAAAATAGTTATTTCCAGATCGTATTTTTCATTTAGAAGAAGAAAAAACAAAACTGACCCATTCTGTTCGTTAGCCCATGTCGTTGTCGATAACGGTGCTAAGCTCGCTCTTGCGAGACCTTTCCGAGACGGGATTAGAATTTAACCACCTCGTTTGGCAACACTGCTTCCTGAACCGGGCTGTTTTGGTAAATCGAGCTTGAAGTGTTTTTATTTTGGAAATTCCAACAATTTTGTTGTTGCTGTATTTTTTTTTATCTCTCAGCATAACATTTTGCATGGCTTTTCAAAGCGTGGCCTCTTCCAGAAAACGATAAAAAAACATTACGATTTTTTTTTTCTATATTATATCAGGGGGACAAATGGACAAATTTTGTAAATGAACAAATCTTTCCATTCGATTATTTTCAAAGAAGAAAAATAAGATTCATTCCAGCAAACATTCGTAAATACTTGGCGAATTTTCTTGGCTCCAAAAGTCTATATTGCAGTTGAGTCTCAGAAAAGGGCCAACGACACGGTTTCTTGATTTCCGAAAGACCAGAAGAGTTTGTCTAGTTCGAACTAGTTTTAAGTTTTGGTCCCATTCGATCGGGTCGTTTCCGTGGAAACACCATCGACGATGCCTTGAGAGAAGGTGATACGTTTGCTTAGAATCGATTGATTTTTGATCCTGGTTTTGTTCTTTTTGCTGCGATTTCGTTGTGTTTACGTGTGTGTGAAGTTTGTGAACAAGTTGGACGAATTTAAAAGTTATTCTGTTCTCGCGTCGAATAGGATATTCACCGCTGCAGGTTCCCCTGGGTGTTTGATTGTAAGTTTTTTCTTATGGTATGGTCATTTTGAATTCCAAACTTTTTTAAATGAAATTAAAAGCCATTTTCAGTATTATATATTTTTCAGTAGTCAATCTGTTGTTTAGATTTCCCCCCCTTATTATCCGCCTATTTACCTTGAAAATTGCTCCCTCTTTTCCTTTTATGCAGGGTCGCCAATTGCCCACTGTGCAGCTCTAGTGCGACGTTCATTAATCAAACCAAACCCACCTTTTATGCACGAATCGTCGCCCTTGGCTTGGTGGAAAAACACACTAAGTCACAGAAGACTGTTTTGACATATTAGGGATTTTGTTTTGCTGGATGCGTGGAAGACTTCATCATCTCAATATATAACAGTGCGGGCGGATAAATTCAGACATCAGCACTGAACGTGTTAATTTCTGAACAATATTTGGTATTTGGTTTTTTTTCCCCCTAATAATAGTTTATTTTAACACTATGAAGGCAAAAAAAATATTTCGTGAGTTTTTCCGTCAAACCGATGATCGATCTTTAAAGGGACGCAGTACCAAAAAATTATAAAATTCTCAATTTTTTTTATTGGCTAAAATTATATCTTCTAATTACGCTTGCAAAATTCCAGAACTATATCTATGTTTTTTAATGAGTTAGTTGAGATTTTATGCTGGATGATGGATTATGGTTTTTAAGGAGCGAAAACTTTAAATTGTTTTTTCTCAGTGTTTGTTTTTCTTAATATTAAGTTTTTCAAAGCCCTAAGACTTTTTTATTTGTATTGGCGTAAGTATTATGAGTAGAAGCATTTTTTTTTAAAAATCAAAATACTAAATAAAAAAAAATAAGTTAAATTTTTTTTTATGTTATTATGAAAAACGATTTAAATAAAAATCAAATACATGTAGTATACAAATTTTTAGTGGCAATTTGTGTGTAATATAGGTATGAGAAAAATGTTGGTGAACAAATATAAATATTTAAAAAAGCCTTAGCATTTTTAAAAAAGCTTTAAAAAATTTATATATTTAAAATTTTATAAAAAATACAAACAATTATAAAATTTATGTGTGTAATATTGTTTTATATATGAATTTAAATAATATGATTCTAAAAGTGAAAAATATATAAAAGTTTAGAGGGTACGCCCCTTAAAGAGATTTTGGGACTTCAAAATATATATATTCACCTGTAATTCATCAGAAAACTTTCAATTGCTTGTGGTACAAATAGAATCAGTGTACACGAAAACGTTCCAAGTCCAGTTAGAACTTTAACAACTTGGAACGTTTTCCTAAATCCAATGTTTTGGAATGATGAGAGTAGGATTCGGTTTGCCCCCTGTTGCCCAAGTGTGACTTTTTTAGGCCCGCCTGTCTCTAAGGTTCAGCAGGGCTCTCAACCCACTTTCTTTTGTACAATTGAGAATTGTACTGGGCAACTTGGATCAAGGGGAAGAGAAATTCTCCCAAGTTCCCTCTCACGGAATAGGAAATCCTTTTTTGAACTACTACATGCCAAGATTGGATGCACTGTCTCGTGGGAACTCACTGCTTAATGCGTGTGTATTTATTTCAGGCTTATGCACAGAGACGAGCTTGTAGTGAGAGTCACTTTTGATCTTCCAACTGGTAAATGGGTTGGTTAGATTGACGTGCACAATCGGCTATTGGTCACATTTAGGGATCTATCCTGATGGAAAGACTCGTGCACCATCAGCCCCCTCTACACGGCTGCGTTAAATCAAATGTCCTCATGTTGGTCGTGGTGTAGAAGCTATCTCAAGTTTAGCCCTCGCCATCTGACCGTAGTTCAAAATTGTGAGCGTTCCAGTGTTTTACTATCTCTGAACCTAGGAACAAGTTGTCATGGCTGGGATGACGGGTAGCAAGTAGTTACTGAGTCGCGTCACTAGTTGCCCTCGCCATTTTATTCAACTAGTTGCACAGCTGATCCAATGGCCCACGATGGCCCCACCAGAGCAGCTAATAGCACCACTAGTTTCCATCGGCTAATGTGGGACCATCCCGCTTTTCTGCAACAAGGAGTTGCCAGGCCATTTGCTGGTTTGGATGACAGGTCCCACTTGATCCAATGGCAACTATTTGCGCCACTAGTTTTCCTCGGCTAATAGCGGCCTTAGGACCATTCTACACAAACGAGATAAACGTGTGCGAGTTTTTGGGGCGGATCCAGGTGGGGGGTAAAGGGGAAATTACCCCCCCCCCCCCCTAACATCTAAATTATATTTTCAAAAGTCAACTTAGGCAATGAAAAATTTCAAATTTTTGCGAATCGTGATATTTTTTGCTATTGTGACCCCCCCCCATCACAAGATCAGTGCGAACAGAACGAGCCATGAAAATCAACATTCAAAGCCATTCCTTTTGCTGCCATAGAAGTACCAAGCGAGAAAAAAAAATCAATTTATATTCTACGAGTCGTTTCTAACCACAACAATGCCATTTCACTTCCGACGCTGAGAGAGAGAGAGAGGCACTTTGGCAGTCCAAAACATTGGTCAAAAGGACATTTCAGTTGACCACATTGGATGGTGTACAATTACCGTAGAAAAACGACCCTTTGTTGAATTTCTCGCCGAATCCCCTTTGTGTGGCTAATTGCCGCATTGTTTCGGTACAGTTCCGGCCGGCCGGACGAACTGCAATAAAGTAAATAATTGCGTCGTGTTTTAAGAGGGATAAGTTAAACGTTCTTCTGTTTGGCATGGATTGTTTTGATATATTAGTTTTTACAATCGTTAGAAATAATTAAGTTGTGAAAGCTTCAGGTTGATTTAGGGCAAGCATGTGACCGAGGGGGTAGGGAACCGTAAGGCTGTCTCGAATTGTGATCAGAAGATTGCTGGTTTTGTTTCCCGTTGCCCGTTATGAAAGCATCCGAGGTGTAGGGATTGGTGCACGCTAAATATGTCATGGTTTAAACGTCTTAGTGCCTACTTCAGGTGCAGGTGATGCCAGCTCATATCACCTCACCTCACCTCACCTCGTCATATGACCATGGTTCGAAATGACGATGCAGTATCCTCGGATCTCCCCTTCGGGATAGATATATTACCGTCGCCAATAGCCAGATAGTGCAACTCGATTGCAGTGGTCCAAAACCCATGATCCGTGGACCACTAGTGGTATGTGAAAGGATCCGAAGAAGTCCGTGATCCTATTTTCAAATCATCAAAATGTTTTTTGATTTTTTTTTGTACTAATAATATAGTTTTTATATAAAAAAAATATAGGAAATAAAAATTAATTTTTTTAAACGAAACATAATTATTCGGAACACTTTTCAAATTTCATGTGCTCGCTTGTATTAACACGCGTGGCCAAAGTTTCTCAGTTACCAAACTAGCGACCTGTATTTTTGTTCCCTTTTACGGACAGTCTACCACGCACAGAGTATGTAGCTTAGGTATTTATTACTCTGTGCTTCCACGGTCGTTTTCATCAGCCACAGACTGCCATCATCAGCTGAATTTGAACAGATGGAAAGCCGAAACGTGGGAATTTTTTGCAACGCGAAACTTTTTTTCTTTTTCAAGCTTCCACATCATTTTCGGCTTAAAAACCTGTTCTTTTATATTCTTCGGGATTGTTATAGACGTGCTCTGCCCCATTCAAATCGCCCATCTCTTCCGCCCAAATTACAGTGCTATATTAAAACTTCTCCGATCGGCGTCTGTCATTTTGGGAGTGATACCTTTTTTTTTCTCTAAGGAAAACTATCATTAGGATTAAAGTGAGAGAAGTATTTTTCTTTTGCAGTGGTTCGGTAATGTTTATTCTTGTGAATCATTACAAAAAATGTGTTTGGTGCGATGGATTGTAGTAGGAGGCTACGCCAACCCCTAGGAGGATTGCTACGCAATCCTCATAGGTTTTCTCCGTAAATCAATTCTCGCTTCTCTCGCTATAACAATGTGTCCTAGTAACAATACTTTTTTAATTATATTACTAAAAACGTTTAAAGTTGAAACTGAAAATTTAAATTATAATTCAAGTTGGCATCAATACATTTTTTCGCCATTAAATTATTATAAAATCATTTAAACTAAAACTTTTTTAAAAAACTTGAAATGGAAAACAATTGTATCACTGGCATGCCTTCCATTATTTATTATTTTTCAAGTTATTTTCATGCCTTTCCTGCTTTTTAGCTCAATTTCTAACGTTATTGGTAGTTTGTTTTGGATATAATTGACATTAAGCTTACCGTATTCTTGCCTACCAGAAGTGTGTAATTTACTGAGTTAATACGCCATACAGATGGAGTTAATGTGAATTTAGTTTTCAAACTTTCCAACAGATAGCGCCACCTCAATTATTCTTGGGCATATTCTTGTCAATCGTACTATTTTGCCGCGGAGTCTTAGTGTCGGAATGGATCATCATCCCCCTTATAGCGTACCACGTTGTTTCTATCATGTTATTCTATGTAGTTGATTTTAAAGACGTTTCACGTCAAAACAAATTAGTTTTAAAGCTATAAATTTTTTAATTTAGGCAAAAAAACAGTGTATTAGTATTTTTTTACTAGGCTGCTTTCGAATCTAAGTTGCTTTGCATGTTCTTCAATAGAACTAGTGTACAAATATTATTTTCCCACATTACTTTCTCTCTGATTTTTTTGCACTCATTCTAGAAACCTGAAGACGTACTAAAAAGTACGTCCCCAGGTTTCCTAGTAGATAATTTTGGTCTTGATTTTAATTTCCGAAACTGTTGAAATTACAACTATTTGAACAGATTCCTATTCTACTTATGTCCCTGTTAAATACTCGCACCTGTCAATCCCTGATCAAACACCGGGTTATATTTGGACATTCGCTTCGTGCACGCACACGTTGTGTAGAATCAGCTGTTCTCGCATTATCCGATAGTTCCCCGAACACGAGTTTATCGACTATTTGATGATGATTCTTCTGTGCTTAGAACGTTTCTTGTGAGAGTTTACTTTTTTTTCTGATTGAATTGATTTATTTTCACTCCGCAGTGGAAATCCCTATTGGTAATGTTCGGTACCGCATCTTATGTAAATCATAGTGTTATAAGTAAACATTACGACTATTACCATTTCCTCCACAATATTTGCTTGCTATTACTCAATTGGGATCACAAATTTAACCACAAATATAAATTAATTAAATAATTATTAACCCTTTGCACTCATGGAACGGGTTTGATGTTTACGTTCTTTTTATGGAACAGTGACATCCCGTTCTTTTAATTGGCATTCTTTAAATTGTTGTCTTTACGTTTAGGGGGAATAATTATAAAAATAAAAATGAAAAAACTGATGCGGGGGGGAGCTGAATATTAATCTCAGTATACTAAACATATATTTAGTGTTTAAAAAAAATATTAAGAAGAGTTGTGAGGAATTTCAATCCGAAGAAAGTTTTAATCCTTTGCACTCCGCGAACATCTTTGACATTGAGTTCTTTCCACGGAACAGTTATTCCTCTTTCTGTTCTTTTACCCACAATTTTTTATGCTCATAGAGGGGAGATAATCATAATATGTTTCGGATCTGCAAGAGAACAATTTGAAAAAAAAATCGATGTTTTTTAAACACAAGATCACGCTGTTCTCGTTTATTTTAAAGTACAGTGAACCAAAAGAACAAGTCGTTATGTTGGGTACCTGAGAGGCGACATCGGAGTGCAAAGTTTTAAATCACCCATATGGTTGGTGGTGCTTCTAGATCAGTGGTTCTCAACTTTTTTTTTCTCTCACGTACCCCTTGATACATTTTTTTGTTTATGAATACCCCCTTCACCCCTCTATGCAAAAAAAAAAAAAATTTAGGTAGTAATGTTCTTAGGTTACGCCGGCAAACGACTCAAATTGTTGAATTATATTTATATATTTATATTTTAAATATATTATATAAAATATTTTATATTTATTATATATATATTTTAAATGTTACTTATTACTATTTTTATTTTCGGGTACCTCCATCCAGGGGTACGTGTACCACCGCTCTTCTAGATGACAAAAATGATTCTTATTAAAGTTTACGAGATAATAACTTTTTACGCTCAAGAATAAGTTGTTCTCTTTCATTCTGAAGAATAGAGGGGGAAAATAACGTTATTTTGGTAACTTAGAGGTGGGCACTCTAGTGCATAGGGTTAATAAAATACGTTGACACCGAACTTTTATTAAATGGAGTTAGATAAAGAACAAGCTAACGAAAGAAAGGCGTTTTTTACAGAACATGTAGTTCTCGTTCAACTTAAAGAATAGAAGAACAGGTTAACTGTCCAACTCTGTTAGAGAATTAATGAAATGACAAAAATTCAGATTCCCTTCATTCAATTTTATCTTTTTTCTTCATATTAATAGCAGCAACATGTTACCTTTTACGACTGACCATTTCAAATAGACGACTGCCTCTTTAAGCCACGACTACACGTTAGAATATTCTCTGGTTTCTAGTGGTATTGTGTTGGCATTGAGCGATAATTTCCATTGAGCGATAATTTTCGTCATGTGGTACAAACTCTCGCTTCTTGTTTGAATCCATTGTTTTAAGGAATTGGAAAATTTAATAACATGCAAAGATTCAGATATTCCGATCAAGTTGTTTACCATACCTATTCAATTGGCTGCGTGTTTCTTTTTCATATTTTCTAATTCCAATGTGTTAAATATCGCGATTGCTCATTTTTAATTTACAAATGCTCATTTAAGCCACGACTGCTCGTTAAAACAGGCCCTGGTCTAAATGGATAACCTCCCTCCCAAGTCGACGACAAAAACAATTCGAATTTTTTTTCCATTTAATTACAACAAAAATGGCGGTTTTGGTTTTTTTTTTAATATGTAGAGACATTAAGAATCTTAAGTTTTATTGTTTGTATTCTCATTAGACATCTTGTATAAATGGTGGTCTATCAATTAATTTCCTAACTATTTGTTTTCGAAAACATTTCAAGCCGCCTGGCTTTTTCCGCCAATGCTATACGTTAGAAATTTCGTTCGTTTGGCGAATAGTTTGATATGAAAATGTCGATGTTGAAAAGCACAATATTCGTTGCGTGTCCGTTTTTTGGCCAAAATGAGATATTGGCATGAATGTACAAGCGGAGAACTTTGTTTTTGCACAAATATTGTATGTCCTTTCCGAATAATAATTTAGGGGTGCAGGTTTAAAGTTCGGCCCAAGTATGAAAAAAGACCCCCTCAAGTTCGAAATCTTCTTTTGACGTTTTCCGAAAGTTTGCATTCAATGATTGCGCTTTTAGCCATCGATGTGTTCTTTTCTTTTACCCTGCTGTTAACCTTCCCTTTCAAATTTAGGATAATTAGGTTCCTAAAACTTTTCGTTTCGGTTGACCTTCCAATGTTCTTTTAATTGTGGAATTTTTGTTGTTGTTGTTTAATTGCGATCGTGTTATTTCGCTGATGTTTTGGTGCTTAAACCTGTTGCTTGTTTCCGGTCGATTTGACAGGCCTATTTAATTGTGAAAACGCGATTCTTTTTTCTCTCTCCCCAATCACCCCTCCCGCAATCGACGAACTCAAACGGATGAACTCGCCCGAATGTGTCCGCATGAACTTATTTTCCAACTTACAAATGAGTACCCCAAATGCAAAACTGGTTATATCCAAAAATCGAAAAATCACATTTTGGTATCAATAGATACTTTATAACTTTGGTTTCAATTTAAAATATAATAAAGAAACATTATTTAATAAAGAAACATTATTTAATAAAGAAATATTATTTAATAAAGAAACCGTTATTTAATAATAAAAATTCAAAAAAGAAGTCATTCAGAAACTAAAGTAGCTATATCTACACTATTTTAAAATACAAATACAACGTTAAAATACGCAATAAAAATCCCTCAATCTGGACATGTTTCGGGAGATACATCTCCCTTCATCAGCAGAAAATGAAAAGTATGTGTACATTAGAATATAAATAAACCCAGAATTTGAAAGTGTTGCCAAAGAACAAAAAAAGAAAAAGATTTTTTGTTATTTGACAACACTTTCAAATTCTGGTTTTATTTATATTCTAATGCACACATACTTTTCATTTTCTGCTGATGAAGGGAGATGTACCTCCCGAAACATGTCCAGATTGAGGGATTTTTATTGCGTATTTTAACGTTGTATTTTTATTTTAAAATTCTTAACGCAATGTTCTATAAGACGAGTTTTATCTTATATCTACACTAATCGAGCTTTATACAGATGCAAAAGCAGTTATATACAGAGAACGTGATTTCTGATTGTTTGGAATATGGATATGGGTTATTTTGCATCTTGGAATAAAAATGGCAGCGTTTACATTTGCAAAACCAGTTAAATCCTTTTTCCAGTTGCAAAACAAGTTATTTGAAAATTTTAATTATGACTTATTCAGTAATTTCAGAACTTACACATTTTAGTAATAATGTGTTGTATTTGTCTTCATTTGTACAACATATATATATTATACAGTGTTCACTCTAGGCGGTTTTTGAAGGGCGGCCCGCCCTGCCCGTCCTTTTTCCATCTCAATAGCGCCCTCGTGCCTTTTTTTTCAAAAATCCCCCCCCCCCCACTTGGAAATAATTACGCCCTTTTTGCCCTTATCAGTCAAGTCCAACGTCCTTACTTCTCTAGATGTCTTTGAAAAAGGCATCGAATTCAAAAATTTTTGTTTAAATCGTTTCATCAAATGTTATTGTACGTAGAGGGAGAAGTGACAAGGGTTATGAGAGAAAGGGGTTTCCTCACGGGGTACTTAAGAGAAAAAAGATTGAGAACCATTGCTCTAGAGTAATTATTTCAAATCATAAATATTGAGATTGCGTCAAGTACCAACTCAGGTGTTGTCCTCGTCATCTGACCGTGGTTAAAAAATAAGAAGCATTGTTCCCGGGCCTTTCCTTCAAGATAGGCCCCGAACTGTCACCAATAGCTCCATGTTCAGTTCTAGTGCGACGTCGATTAACCAAAACCAAACTCCCCATATCAGATCTCATTAATAATCGAGCATTCATTCCTCCTGACAGGGGTTCGATGTGTCAATAAGTGGCCATGCTTACCACAAACTTTTTTTGGAGAAAGTGCCCTTTCAAAAACGGGGTGCCCTTTTCTTGCCAACAGCGCTCTGCCTCTTTTTATTTCTAGAGTGAACACTGTATATATATTGTGTAACAATAGTTTAAGTTCCGGCAGTTTTTCGCGATTTAACCCACAATTTTTTTCGTGCTTGCAGTTAGACTACTCAAATGTTGCAGCTTGTTAAAGGAATCGTCGTCGAACTGCGGGGAGTCACTAATGTTAGTGAAAAACCTGGTGTGGATGGCCAGAAGGGCTTTACGCGAAACGCAATTTCATCAGATTATAGAAATAGGTATTGGTCGCCAACGCAAAACACCAACAGACGGACGGGAAAAAAATGTCCTGTCTGACGATTCCGTAGTTCGTTTTCCTTATTTTAAGAATTTAACACACAGCGACACGTAAACTTCCTTGTTCAGAAAATTCCGTCCTGTCAAAATGAAGCAAAAACCTCTACCTACACGATCGTAAAAGCGAGTCCTACTGGTAGTTACATCAGCGGTCCCCAGTCGGCACACCCAACTGAAATTAAAATAAGACCGAGAACCCCCTTTTTTCATACATGCCCATGGAAATCCCCCCAACCCCACCCCTCCCTTCCGATGTCTGCATGTATACGTTTCAATTTTGTTTGAACATGAAAGTGAAAGAAAGGGAAAAATTCTGAAATGAGTTTTATATTTTTTCTTTTATGTTTACCCAACTATTACGTAGAATATTTACCCAACAAATACATAGCGAAGAAAACACCTTAATCACAAGTTGAATTACTCTTTTAGTTTCGAGCTTGTGCATTAAACACTTGTCGAAAACATTGCGATGGTCACTTAAGTTACTTACGGGATGGATTTTCGAACTGTATGGGATGAGCAAAATATTGCGATGGTCACTTAAGTTACTTACGGGATTGATTTTCGAACTGTATGGGATGAGCAAAATCTTTTTGTTCGGTTCATAATCTCGTTTGGCTGTAAGTATCATACTTTCACTCTTAAATCAGCGTGAATATTTAGCCTGTTACGATATTTGTTTTTCATGTAACAGTAGGTAGAAAAGTCTTGTTCATATCTATAAGTTGGGCAAAACGGCATCAAATACCTTCAAACTTTCTCGACAAGATTAACCAACATTTAATTAGATTATGTATCGTCTTTAAAAACATTTTCAATCGTTCTGTTATTTACCACGTTATTTCTTCTTGATGTCAATGCATTTTGTTCATGTTTACTTTGCGACCTTGCGGACCACCTTTTGGGAACCACTGCAGTACATAACGTCCTTCCGGAAGCAGGTTGTACGTTCGAAGGGTAATTTAGAACAGGGTCCATTGATCCTATCCGATCGATGTTATTCTTACTGCCCTACTTGGTACAGCGTCAAATTGGAGTTTCGAGTCACCATCCCATCTTCGCAAATTAGCCTTCATGCCCAAACAGCCCGGTCGTCGCAGTTCGGCGAGATTCGCTCACGTGCAATAATTGCTTCGTAAAACGACATGGAGGATGGAGGTCACTGGTCACGTATCTCCAAAGTCGTATAACATACATTAGTAAAGTGAAGATTTCGCTCTTACTGATTTTGTATTGGAGCATTTGCTCTCTTAAACGGATGGTTTGTCCCAAATGTCCCCATGTTGGTCGTGGTGTAGTAGTTTGGAGAGTCATCTGACCGTAATTGAAAAGGGGGGAAAATGGCGGAGTTCTGAATCTTTGCAGATATGTTCATTGAAGTATATTTATTAAACATACTAAAAGTCCCCGCATCTATCTGTTGAGCTCGATCCGACATCTTGGGAAAAATAGCGCCAAATATGGGTTATTCTCAAATATCTCGCCTAATATGCATTTTAGAATAATACTTTCAATTGCAAAATTGATCCTGACAAAATTTCCTATAAAATTGTCCTCTACAGTTTTTTTTTCCAGAACTTACCGTTCAGGCGCTAGGACGCAAGGAAAATAAAGTTTCATTTTATTTATAAAGCCTTTATTTTTTGTTTTAAAACATTTTTCACTTCGGATGATAAAATAAAAAGTTTTTATGTGATTAAATATATTACAATAAGTTTATTAAAGTACTTGATTAACCTGCATAAAAAGCCCTGTGCTCCAAAAAACATATCTGCATACAAACCCTGCTCCAAATATAGCGCTATAATTCTTTTAAATTTATAATGCCACTCGCTATCGGAAAAAAAAATAATATAGTATTTTGTATAATAAAAGCAAAGTTGTCCATAAAAGGTAAAATATATATTAAAAAATTCTATAGTGCAATTATTTAAAAATATATGCAGTAGTAAAAGGAAAATCCGTACAATAGAAAAAAGAAAATTTGAGTTTCGGTATAATTTGTAAGTAACACATAGCAATTCACATAATTTAAACTCATAATTTTGCGAAATATTTCCATCAGAGGTTTCAAACAGTTTTGAGCCATTATTTACTTCGATATATTTATTTATAATCTTCTTCCATTTCAATTACCGTATTTGAATACATGTTCCATGGCAATGCTTTGGCACAGTAAAAACAGGCGTTTTGAAAATTAAATCTTGAAGTTGATCTAAACATTTCCGACGAGGAGAATAATTCTTTTGTAGTATTATCAACATTTCTTTTCACTTCGGAGATGACACCCTTTTCTCGAGTGTATTCCTTTCGATAGAGCGCAGGCACAACAGAATAAACTCCCCTCCCCAACGGTCCTGGTTTTCCGTCATTTCTTTTTTTTTTTCACTTGATCCTTACTAAAGTGCCGAGTCCTCCTCTCCCTTTCAAACAGAGTGTAACACGAAGGAAAGCGTGGCCGGATTTTGGCATTGGCTGCAAACTATTGTCCGCACCACACACCAAAAATAAATATAGATTACTGAAAAAATAGGTCCCTCAACACTTCAAAATTGTGACACGGGACATGTTTGAAAATAAATCACTCAAACAAAAAGATTTTTTTTTATAATTGCCAAACAAGTTTTTTCGAGTGTGAAAACTGGAAATTGTGAAGTGTATTTTATTTGTGCATACAACATGTATACTATTTTGTGTGTAAACTTTTTTTCCAAACAAGCACATAATTTTACCCTTGGATGGTACTGTTATTGGAAAAATGTTGCTTGTTGAAGAGTGTTGCATTTGAAATGTCCCTTTTCCAACGTGAAAGTCACGTTTTGAATATATTTGTCACTCATCGTTATCAAACGTAGTGATAAAACGCCATTTTCTAAATTGAAACTTATTAAAAATAGACATCGAACCACTGCGTCAGAAAATTTACAAAAACAAAACAGTACATCTCAATTTTATAAAACTAAAAAATGTTTAATTTGCAGTTCTGATAAATCCCAATTACAAAAATATTTCCGATTTCCCCTCCTAATCGTTTTACTGGAGGGGTATTCGAAACCACCCGCACCACATATTCAGCCTACACTGTTACAAATTTCATTCAACGTTGCACCATATATTGGCGCTCTGTAGCAATTTACACCATATTACGGTGAAATCTGGGTTGAACCAAAAATCCTTTATCCGAAAAAAGCGGTGATTTCACCAATAATTGGTTCAACCTCTTTAACTGCAACCGAAAGGAATCCCCTTCAAGAAAGACGACGAACAAGGGCCTCAGTAGCACAGTGGATAAAGGCGTGCAGCTAGGAATCTCAGGATTTTTATTTGGGATGAGAACCTCACTATTTATATCTTTATATTCAAAACGTCAACATCCCGCAGCAGAAGATGTTTTGTAAATGCAAGAGGAGGAATATTTCTAAACTTCATCTCTTTTATTGCCGCAGTATTCTTATTAATTAACTTCTTCACTTGTTTATTTTTTACATTTTATTTACTACTTTGTTTCATCACAACGGTTCCTAATAAGTATGAAGCCACGGACCCGAAGCTAAAACTAACATCGGACCCCTTTTCTCATATATATGCTCATGGAAGTCCTCCCCACCCCTTGCTTTCTGGACATACATTTAAATTATGTTTGAACAGTGGCGGCGATTGGGTGCTGAAAGTGGGGGGGGGGCAAGATAAAGGGGAAACAAGAAGTACACCAAATGGGAAAGGGGGGGGGGGGGGGGGGGGAAAGGTGGACTAAAAAAAGATGTGCTATTATATTGCTATAAAAAAGCTATGGTATTGCACACTTGTATTTACTCACTATTTTGTGTTATTTGAAGTATACCAACTTAAAATACACAGTAAAAAAACTTAATAACATAAATTTAAGAAAAGAAGTTTTCATACCTAAAAGCTGATTTGAGACAAGTTAAAAGCTTTCTTTTTTCGTTATTCTGACTTAAAAAGGCAAATCAAAGCACGATAACTTTCAGAAATACTATATAAAAGGGCCACAAAAACTAAAGTCCAATTTTCAGGAATATAAAAAGTATGAACTGTTCAAAACACCTTTATATCACTTGGCTATTTTAGCTATAGTCGAAGACAATTTAACTAGACCCTTAAGCGAAGGCTACGATGTGTAAAAAGACTGACCTATGGCCCTGTGGCCTTGATTGAATAAAAAAAAAATCAACGGCTGATTTAAAAACAAATAAATATCTATCGGAGTAATCATAAGTCATATACAGTATGCTCTGTAGACTCCAAAATGACTGTACAAACGAGAGTCATAAGTCATTTCGCCTTTTTTCCCTACTGCTTATATGTAAAACTGAGAAAACTTGAGAATGAGTCATTCTGCTAGATTCTGGGTATTTTGTAGATTTAATACGTAGTTACAATAAACTATTTTCTTGATATTTTCGAAATCAAAGCATTGAGAATTAAAAAAAAAGCTATTAAATCTTTTCTGCCATCATCTTTGAGAACATTCGCTGATAAGTAAAGTAAACAAATATACTTTTGTGGATTGTGTTTTAAAAAGGTTAAAATCGGAGATTTTCTGACTAAAATAAACTATTTCATAACCAAACTATTTAATAAGTAATCATAAGCAGTGGCGGATTTAACGGGCGGCAAATGGACAAATGCCGCTTGGGCCCCCTTGTCTTGGGTCCATTTTGGCCCCCTCGACTCCAAAAATTAGAAAAGGGAGGAAGAGAAATAACTTTCTTTTATTTTTTAACATATTTTAATTTTACTAAACATTTCACTGAAATTGTCTGTTTGGATTCCTTTATCCTTATGCATATGAGTAAACAGGTGCCCCTTCTTCAACGGGCCCGAGCCCACTCCTTTTTACAGGGCCCCATTATCGAATAAGTTCGTGCAAACAGCACTTGTACTTAAGGTTTCTGAGCAGCCCCCAAATCATCAGGGGGCAGGGCAGGGCCATGCTTTTGTAAAGAGGCCAAACGTGGGGCCTCTTTCCAGACGCAGGGCCCTGTGCGAAGGTAGCTGCGAGAAAAACATGCTATTGAAACTATATTGTGGTTTGTCTCTTCTAGCCACGACCGCAAAATTTCGTTAATCTTAAAATACTTCATTATAAGTTGCCAGTTTATTCTAAAACAAAACCATATCCCATGTTTTCTATAATGGTTTTAAATTTATTGCTTTTGTTGGTCCGCGAAAACACCTGCTCTTTGATTATTATCTAAATTTCTCGAAAAACAAGCGATCGATTTGTTTTCTTTATGTACGAATCAACCCATCAAGACCCCCCCCCCCTCTCCCAAATATGCGTCACGTAATATTGAACGGCCTCTACTATGTATGAAATTTGGGCCCCCTCGAAGGTTTTGCCGCCTGGGCCTTTTTCCTTAAATCCGCCACTGATCATAAGTAAACTTATTATAAACTATTTCTTTCAGAAAAACTATAGAAATTATATGGTTGGTTAAAAAAGTTAATCGCTTTGATTAGACTTGGCAAATATATGTTTTGTTTTGATTTAATTTAACAATTACTGGTACTTTAGAAGCAAAATTTATTAAAATATACTACTTGATTTAATATTCGAACTCGCAATTTCGCGCTCTTTAAAGCGCCAAAGTTCCTTACCGGGAGGTTGCAAGCCCGTTCTCCCATCGTCCAAACGTTTGGAGGCGACTAGTGCACATTAAATCTGTGAATGAGAGGGGTTTGAACCTCCTGAAACCCCCCTCCCTTATTTACGTTCCCATAGTAGTGTGAGGAAGTTAGGGTTCAACATTTTTACTTTGTTAGGCAATGCAGTAAAACAATTGACTTGTAATTTAATTTAGTTTTAAAAAGTCCAATATAAAAAAAGTTGCGGGGCCAACATAGAAAAAAGTGCGGGGGCAACATCCGAAAAAATTTCGGGGGCAACTGCCCCCCCCTTGCCCCCCCGAATCGCCGCCACTGTGTTTGAACATGAAAAAGAGAAGAAAAATCATGAAATTCATTTTATAATTGCTTTAATTTTACGCTTCTTTTACTAAGAATATGAACACACGTTTCTCCAAAAATGCATAACAAAGAAGACAATCGGAAGTTTAAAGAAATCAGTTTAGCGTACCCAGGGGTACGGCCTGCCACAGGTTGAGAACCGCAGGTATTACATTATGATGGCGATGGTAGGGTCCGAAACCACCCGCACCACATATTCAGCCTACACTGTTACAAATTTCATTCAACGTTGCACCATATATTGGCGCTCTGTAGCAATTTACACCATATTACGGTGAAATCTGGGTTGAACCAAAAATCCTTTATCCGAAAAAAGCGGTGATTTCACCAATAATTGGTTCAACCTCTTTAACTGCAACCGAAAGGAATCCCCTTCAAGAAAGACGACGAACAAGGGCCTCAGTAGCACAGTGGATAAAGGCGTGCAGCTAGGAATCTCAGGATTTTTATTTGGGATGAGAACCTCACTATTTATATCTTTATATTCAAAACGTCAACATCCCGCAGCAGAAGATGTTTTGTAAATGCAAGAGGAGGAATATTTCTAAACTTCATCTCTTTTATTGCCGCAGTATTCTTATTAATTAACTTCTTCACTTGTTTATTTTTTACATTTTATTTACTACTTTGTTTCATCACAACGGTTCCTAATAAGTATGAAGCCACGGACCCGAAGCTAAAACTAACATCGGACCCCTTTTCTCATATATATGCTCATGGAAGTCCTCCCCACCCCTTGCTTTCTGGACATACATTTAAATTATGTTTGAACAGTGGCGGCGATTGGGTGCTGAAAGTGGGGGGGGGGCAAGATAAAGGGGAAACAAGAAGTACACCAAATGGGAAAGGGGGGGGGGGGGGGGGGAAAGGTGGACTAAAAAAAGATGTGCTATTATATTGCTATAAAAAAGCTATGGTATTGCACACTTGTATTTACTCACTATTTTGTGTTATTTGAAGTATACCAACTTAAAATACACAGTAAAAAAACTTAATAACATAAATTTAAGAAAAGAAGTTTTCATACCTAAAAGCTGATTTGAGACAAGTTAAAAGCTTTCTTTTTTCGTTATTCTGACTTAAAAAGGCAAATCAAAGCACGATAACTTTCAGAAATACTATATAAAAGGGCCACAAAAACTAAAGTCCAATTTTCAGGAATATAAAAAGTATGAACTGTTCAAAACACCTTTATATCACTTGGCTATTTTAGCTATAGTCGAAGACAATTTAACTAGACCCTTAAGCGAAGGCTACGATGTGTAAAAAGACTGACCTATGGCCCTGTGGCCTTGATTGAATAAAAAAAAAATCAACGGCTGATTTAAAAACAAATAAATATCTATCGGAGTAATCATAAGTCATATACAGTATGCTCTGTAGACTCCAAAATGACTGTACAAACGAGAGTCATAAGTCATTTCGCCTTTTTTCCCTACTGCTTATATGTAAAACTGAGAAAACTTGAGAATGAGTCATTCTGCTAGATTCTGGGTATTTTGTAGATTTAATACGTAGTTACAATAAACTATTTTCTTGATATTTTCGAAATCAAAGCATTGAGAATTAAAAAAAAAGCTATTAAATCTTTTCTGCCATCATCTTTGAGAACATTCGCTGATAAGTAAAGTAAACAAATATACTTTTGTGGATTGTGTTTTAAAAAGGTTAAAATCGGAGATTTTCTGACTAAAATAAACTATTTCATAACCAAACTATTTAATAAGTAATCATAAGCAGTGGCGGATTTAACGGGCGGCAAATGGACAAATGCCGCTTGGGCCCCCTTGTCTTGGGTCCATTTTGGCCCCCTCGACTCCAAAAATTAGAAAAGGGAGGAAGAGAAATAACTTTCTTTTATTTTTTAACATATTTTAATTTTACTAAACATTTCACTGAAATTGTCTGTTTGGATTCCTTTATCCTTATGCATATGAGTAAACAGGTGCCCCTTCTTCAACGGGCCCGAGCCCACTCCTTTTTACAGGGCCCCATTATCGAATAAGTTCGTGCAAACAGCACTTGTACTTAAGGTTTCTGAGCAGCCCCCAAATCATCAGGGGGCAGGGCAGGGCCATGCTTTTGTAAAGAGGCCAAACGTGGGGCCTCTTTCCAGACGCAGGGCCCTGTGCGAAGGTAGCTGCGAGAAAAACATGCTATTGAAACTATATTGTGGTTTGTCTCTTCTAGCCACGACCGCAAAATTTCGTTAATCTTAAAATACTTCATTATAAGTTGCCAGTTTATTCTAAAACAAAACCATATCCCATGTTTTCTATAATGGTTTTAAATTTATTGCTTTTGTTGGTCCGCGAAAACACCTGCTCTTTGATTATTATCTAAATTTCTCGAAAAACAAGCGATCGATTTGTTTTCTTTATGTACGAATCAACCCATCAAGACCCCCCCCCCCTCTCCCAAATATGCGTCACGTAATATTGAACGGCCTCTACTATGTATGAAATTTGGGCCCCCTCGAAGGTTTTGCCGCCTGGGCCTTTTTCCTTAAATCCGCCACTGATCATAAGTAAACTTATTATAAACTATTTCTTTCAGAAAAACTATAGAAATTATATGGTTGGTTAAAAAAGTTAATCGCTTTGATTAGACTTGGCAAATATATGTTTTGTTTTGATTTAATTTAACAATTACTGGTACTTTAGAAGCAAAATTTATTAAAATATACTACTTGATTTAATATTCGAACTCGCAATTTCGCGCTCTTTAAAGCGCCAAAGTTCCTTACCGGGAGGTTGCAAGCCCGTTCTCCCATCGTCCAAACGTTTGGAGGCGACTAGTGCACATTAAATCTGTGAATGAGAGGGGTTTGAACCTCCTGAAACCCCCCTCCCTTATTTACGTTCCCATAGTAGTGTGAGGAAGTTAGGGTTCAACATTTTTACTTTGTTAGGCAATGCAGTAAAACAATTGACTTGTAATTTAATTTAGTTTTAAAAAGTCCAATATAAAAAAAGTTGCGGGGCCAACATAGAAAAAAGTGCGGGGGCAACATCCGAAAAAATTTCGGGGGCAACTGCCCCCCCCTTGCCCCCCCGAATCGCCGCCACTGTGTTTGAACATGAAAAAGAGAAGAAAAATCATGAAATTCATTTTATAATTGCTTTAATTTTACGCTTCTTTTACTAAGAATATGAACACACGTTTCTCCAAAAATGCATAACAAAGAAGACAATCGGAAGTTTAAAGAAATCAGTTTAGCGTACCCAGGGGTACGGCCTGCCACAGGTTGAGAACCGCAGGTATTACATTATGATGGCGATGGTAGGGTCATATATATCCCCCCCCCCCCCCCCCCCCCCCCCCGAGAGGCTGATTCCCGCTGGAGTTGTGGGGCTTTTAAATATTAACTTTTTATGCGTCGCTCAAGTATCTAACCGTACCAATTGAAAGACGTATTCACCTCAAAAACTTAAGTCTTAAAATGCTATGATGTTATCAACCTCTTCACCTATTATAGCATCTTCGAAAAAAAGGAGTTTTACTATAACAGTTTTGGTGAAAACGTCATCGAATCATCCGGATCGATAGTTTTGCCCCGACAAAAACCAATTTCAGCCATCAACTTTCTACTTCTGTAGGCTCCGTTTTCTATCTTTAACCATCCGCCATGTTTTGTATCGATTTTTGCCCCTACCCCGTAAATCACCCCAATTTCCCTTTGTGTGAAACTCCCATGGCAGCCTCTTGCACCCTCCACAACAGATACGTTTGGAAAGGATAGCGGTGGGGGGCCCGCTTTCGGGGGTGTTGCCCGGACGGGGCAAGGGGGCCCACAGGGCGTTCCGAAGTATACCTCCGCCCCGCAGTTGAACTCTCGTTTCATTGTTGTACAAGACTGGCAACCCTCTGGCGTGCAACTAATGAACTCTGTGGCGTGCAACTGAGAAACCCGAATTGTTTCCGTTTACTGAGCAACTTTTTAGTCGGACAAAATGTCCTTTTGCTCGCTACCGCGCTAACAGATTTACTAAATAATCGGCAATTGGACAATGTTGTATGGATTCTGACTTAACGAGTCTGGCGATTTTTCACCTTCACTTTGGCGATTTCGAAATCTGAGAAATTTCCGCCCTGAGTTGGATGCGAATAAATAATCGAGAAAATTACTCTTACTTTTAACTAACTAAAAAATCATACACCAACTGCCGGCAATTATTTAATTGCTTAACTCAGGACTGCCATTTCTCAGATTTCGAAATCGCCAAAGTAAAGGTGAAAAATCGCCAGACTCGTATTGCCACAATCCATATAACATTGCCAAATTGTCGATTATTTGCCAAAGCTGTTAGCGGGGTAGTGAACGAAATGTTATTTCGTGCAATTAAATGTTGCTGAGTGAGTGGATACAATTTGACATTTCCAGTTACTTGCAATTAATTTATTAATACTTTAGTTGCATGTTCGATAGTTGCTAGTGCACGGCCAGCCTAAATACAAATGTGTTGACCAGTGTTGACAGGTATTGGGAAAAGTTCACCTAATCAGCAATTTTAATTAACAATTCCTTATATATATTTTAAATAAATGGTTGTGGAAACAACTCGTTATTTTTAGGAAAATTTAGGTGGAATAAATTTTTCGGACATGCAAATGCTTTTTTTTTTTTTTTACTTTAAACGTCTTTAAAAGAAGAGAAACTGCATAGGATTTTAGGATAGAAATACCCCTTTACGCTTTTAGGGTGATCCATCCTATAACTCCCTGACATATTGACATAAATTTGGCCTCTTTGTGTAGTGAATTACGTGACGAAGAGTGTAATATTTGTAAATTAAATAAAACACTTACGGGGAGTGAATGCGGCTCCTCAGAGTTAGAGTGTAAAAATTTGTGTAATGCGTATTTTCCTTCTGTAGGTGATCTTTTTGTTGCCGACCTATCTCCAATTCTATAATCTGTCTAAATGACCCTTTTGCCATACTTCGACGCAGCTACTACCCATTTTTTTTATTTCAGTTGGATGGGTTTTATTAGTGTTCCACTCGTTGCCATTTATGCAGATAATTAGTAAAAATAGTAAATTTCCTGTCTTTTTGAACTTTAAATGGCATATCATTATTCTCATATAGGATGACTCCACGTGGAGTTTATGGAGGCGGAAGCATATACTGCACTTAAGGAGTGATACTCCTCCGCGCAATACGAATAGTAGAAAAGGAGGGCGTTAACAATCGGCCTGTTCGAAGCGTTTCACTCTCCTCTACACGATGGTAGGTCATTTATCCCTATAGATGATTCCACGTGTAGTTATGAGTTGACAGGTGCCATATTTTAGTATACGACTGCGTGCGGCGAGGTGCCCCACATCGATTTTATTGACATATTCACGTCAAAAAACATTTTAACAAAATACCTTTTTGTTGGATACAACATGTAACCATGTGGATTAAGTTTAGTACATATTTGTTAACCCCGCATTCAATTGTATGTCTATGTTGTGTAAAGTACACTCAATTTTCGTTCAGCTTTCCAGTCATTTCAAAATTTCTTTTTTGTCGATAAGAGAAATTCTACTAGAGCAACATTATTTTAAAACAATTGAATGCAAAACACTATTGAAAAATGAAGTAGGCTGTGACTATCGAGAAGCCGCCCGCGGGGTTTAATGCTTGTAACGTCAAACTCAACAGTGCATTCGGGTACAAATTTATTGGGTATTTCAGTTAGAATTCGCGAATAGCTTAGTTTTCTTATTTGATGTGTAATGAACCACTCTCCCAAATTTCATCTTTCTGTATGTAGGAGAATGAGTAAATTTTATTTTTATCCCGTGCGTAGAACGCGTATCGCAGCTAAATGTTTGCGAATAGTTTTGTTTTCCTATTTGAGGTTTAAAGAGCGACTCTGTCAAATTTCATTTTCCTCACTATACGGGCAGTAGGATTTGAGCGTTTCCTTTTTCGCATTTCCCGTTTCATTTTTTTTGCCGACATGTCACCCACCTCTTACTGGGACCCGATTTTAAACACGTGACACAGTCCAAATGTGTTGCTAACTTATCTGTCTGGAAATGCGAAAGAAACGTGGACTCGGGTGCTATGAAACGTAGTTACATTCTACTTAAAATTTTTTTTTAAAAATGTTTCTCCTGTGGACGCCATTCACAGCCGAGTCGACATTTTCCCAATTGGCACGCATGCAAGAGGGTCAGTGATTTCCGACAGATAAGTCGCGCAAAATGAAATTAATGTTATGTTACACTTTTTGTCGCGCTTCGGTTGTGGACCGTGTCGAGCGAAGCACAGGGGGGCAAACTCATTTCCGTATCGCTTACACTGCATCGCTGGCAACACAGAATGCGACGGAAAGAAAGAGAATTCATGTATGCGGTCGAAAATGCATGCTCGTTTTTGAAACAAACTTTCGTTAATACTGACGAAACATATGCCTGCTAAATCCTCCGATTAAATATTTCGACAAACTAAGAACATTTATTTCGCCGTTTTCTTTTGTCACAAATCCCGAGTAAAAAAAATTAGAGTGTCTCTCCTTCGGGACTCGAACCCGCGACCCAAGTTCCGTGCACTACCGACTACGGGCATGTTCTACCTAGATATAGGAAATAATTTTGAAAGATATTTCTTAAGGAAATAATTTTTTGAATGCATTTTTTTAAAATAAATCATTGATATTTATGAGATGAACGTACGATTCTCCATTGATCCAGGAAATTCTCTTTCTTTTGATCCTCACCTATTCGTCGCGTGTAAGATTATATATGATGATAAATGATTGAACAGGATTGTCACGCACTTTGTTCTTTTTTTTTTCCGGAGACGTGTGTAATTTAAAGGAGATAGTTTGATCAATTTTGTGCTACATTTATAATGACTGTAGTAATAATAAAATTTTGCGCTATACCTTTATAAATAAAAATCAACAAAGGTCATATTGATGATTTATATTTATTATCAACATAATATCTAGAGAAATAGATGACACAATAGATAGCAATAGAAATTTAGATATACAGGTTGTATGAGAAGTACAACAGAACTACAATTATCTGAACTCCAGTTATCCGGGGCCTCCGTGGTCCGTGTCCGAGTGGATTAAGGCGTCAGCTGGGAATCCAAGGGTCCCCGGTTCAAAACCTTGCGATGGACTAGACTAAAGAATAATAAAAAGTAGTGATATTGCGATCGGAGGGTTGCGAACTTCGCTACCACCAGAATGTCGTCCAGAACATCCACAAAAAACGAACGGCGTGTATCAGCTGACGCCTTATGCCACGGAGGCCTCAAACATTATTAGGAACCCTTTGCACTCGAGGAACATGTCTTGACATATACGTTCTTTTCAGGGAACAGTTACATCCCGTTCCTGTTCTTTTCCCCGATCAATGTCCCGATGATACTCACGTGATGTCATACTTTAGGTTTTATTACTTATCAAATCTGTAAAGATACTTCTCATACACCCTGCAGAATATTTATTTAAAAAAAATATTATTTGTCCTTTCAAATGGTTTCTTTGAAGACTTATAAAAATGGTATTATCGTACGCCATTTCCACAAAAAGTAACATTTGTGTAATAAAGGGCTCCTCCTTTTTAACTTAGTTTTTTTTTCTTCTAAAAGGTATTAAGCAATATTGGAATTAAAGTACTTTCATATAAATCCTTTAAAAACAAAACAAACTTCGGACCAATGTGATCAGGTTAGGGAAAAGTGACAATTTGTTTCTCTTTCCTAATGGGATTAAAACAAAAGAAAAGAAAATCAAGAGCCTTCCTAATCCAATAATGTTGCTATTCTTGCACTGACGCGTGTAAAAGCTCCGACAGAGTTGTTTTCATTGTTTTTCGGAATGCACACGAGCATCCCCTACCATCGTTATGGTGAGTCCGTGCATTTGCAATTTTATTATAAACTTCGAGGGGTGTGCTGCACCAATGTATGTTCTGTATGTTGAAAACGACAAATAGGGGGCAATGATGCTTGAAAGAGTTTCATGTGTATCTTCACTTATGATTGCACATATGAATGAATACGAGACCAATCTTTGAGTTATGTGGATGGTGTTTCAGATCCGATTTCTTTTAGATTCTGATAAATCGGTGTTTCACATTCTTTTAAATTCTTGAGAAATATGAAGGCCTGATGCAATCTGAATATGCGGTTACGGACATTTTTTGCGAAGCCGCCATCCTTCGAATCACTTTGTCGTCTTTTCTGCCTGTCACCCGTGGCTTTCCAGAGCGCCATTTCGGCATATATTTTTATCCTCTTGATATTATCCGATAAACACTGCATTTCGAGCTCTTTAAAATCGACACAATAACGGAAATAGACTTGCTTTCTGATTTTAGTTCCCACAATTTTGCAATTTCATCAGAAGTAACATGCAGCCTAGCTTTCGTGATCTCGATTGTGAACGTTGAAATGTTGCTTTCCCTCTTAAAATTTCGTTGATGATGTCACACACGGCTCAAAAATGTGCAAATTACTGAATTTTATCACACAATTATGGAGTCAGTTTCTAAACATTTGGGAAACTTAATATTACTTTATTTCATTTTATAATTCAAACTAACTCAAACTATTATTTTCGAAGAAAGTATGTCTTTATTTGTTTTAAACCGCATATTTCATTTTCATAGATGAGAATGCTTTAACTGAAATTTTATTATTTTAAAACAGCAGTAAACCTATGGCGCGGGGTGTTCTCAATTTCTCTATATAACTTTCTAATGTGACTTGGTTTTCCTTCTAGAACTGGTGATGGCGGACCTCGAGACCACGCCAAGCAATCCCACCAACTGCGCCACCCTCCCCCGCAGCGCCAAACGGTGCCGCATCCCGCGCCTCAACCGCTCCGTCTCCGTGCGCACCAAAAACGACGGCGCCGCCCTCAAGTCAGAGGGGCGCCCCAAGTCCCTGACCGTGTCCGGAGACTATCCGTGGAGGTTCGCGGACCACCTGGGGTCGTCGATGCACTCGATGCCCCCCTTCGACGATGATTCGTCCGTCAAGAGCTTCGGCAGCTACGCCAGTTACGCCTCGTTCGCTAGTCATAGCCAGTGCGGGACGGAAGCGTCCGTGCAGAGCAGCCGTCCGGTCAGCAGGTCGCACTACGGAAAGAGGTACGCTCTTTAATCAGTGCCGAAGCGCACGGTCAGCGTAGGATTCGGCGATATAACGCAGGAAAAGGATGCAGTAGAACACAAATAATTGATTTATTATACTATAAAAAAATTAGTTAGATATTAATGCTTGACGCCAGTAACTATTCGATTAATAGCAGTCCTAGCATCTGAGCTGCAAAATCTTAAGATTCACTAAATTCTTTTTCTTTCCTTTTGTGAATCACGTACTATCCAGTAACGTTTGGCAACTCTGTAGTAATATTATTGAAGTTTATGTAACTTTAACTTAATCTAACAGTCCTTGTGATACTTGGCAACACTTTTAATTTGATTATTTAAAAATTTATTCTTGTATTTCTCAACTGCATTAACTATCAAATCTTAGTAAAAATATTTTTCAAGTATAATTGTTCTCAGTTTTCATTTGTCTTTTTTTACATGAAACCTCTTTAAAATCAGCTACATGAGGTATCAGTATAGAAACACCATGCAAAGCTTTGAAGGTAATCCATTTCAACACACAGCACCATTGACATGTTCTATATTTTACACGCAACAGCGCCTAAGAAATTAGGCACCGTTACGTGTAAAATCATGATAGTGTTCATGTTCCCCTTATAAGCAAACATAATATATAAAGTAAAACACATATGGGGAGTGAATGAGAACCAGTGGAATCAGACGGATCAGCCTGCATACCTTCATTCTGTTAGGGAAGTTTTACTGGCGACCTATTTCTATAATCTGTTGAGTTGAAATGACGTTTTAAATAAAAACCCTTTTGCATGTGCTCCAACTCCTTCTTTTTCGTTACAGTTCTCTGAACATGGATACTTTAATTTTAATCACCCCCGAGCCATTAAATCGTATTTGAATTGTGACAATATACACATAAGAACCAAAATTAGTTTAAACCTAAGAAAGGAATCGGAGTAAATGACTTTCGTTAAAATTGTGAAGATTCTTGTTTCGCCAAAAGTCAAGCGAGTCAATGGAAGCGATTGTCAACATTGACGAAAGTAACCTTGACAATCCCTGAATGCTAAAACATGAGTGTTATTTCTGAGAGTGCACACACTGTATAATATGGATACTTCTGCCCTACCCGTACAGGTACGTGCTTCACTGCGACCGCCACCCGGGCCAGCCGGAGGAGTACCTTACCCCCACCCAGCGAAAGGACAGGGAGATCCGGCAGCTGAAGTCGTCGCTCGCCAGGCAGACCAAGCGGTGCGACGACAAGGACGCCGAGATCGAGGCCCTCAAAGACGAGATGAGGCGATTGAGAGACGCGCTGTCAGAGGTACGGACAAAGATGCCTCTTCTTCATAGGCAGAAATTGCCCTTTCTTCGTATTTTGCACTAATTATTATTGATAATATTATCAAGAATCTTATAAGAGTAAGAGCTTTGCGTGCGATTAAAAAAATTTGTGTACAGTCAATTGCAGGGAACAAATTCAGCAGTGACAGGACGGTGCAATTAAAATTTCAGAATGAGCAGTTTAGGGATATGTCATACAATATCAGTAAATGTCAGATTTTGCACATGGGACACAATAATAAAAAAACTACTTATTATTTACACAAGGTGCTGAAATCAAAGCTAGTAATAGTTGGCTAATGGGACTTTTAAAATGGACCAACCTTGTTGGGCTTTGAGCCTGTTGTTGGTCGTCAATATTTGTATTTGAATGTGGGATAGCTAGTAAAAAAGCGAATTCGAATGCTAGGATTTATTAAAAGGATCTTCTAAATCCAGAATTCAAAAATATATGATTTTGTCCCGCAATTTTATGAAATTATGACTTTAACACATTAAATAACGTCTAAAATACTGATCTTATGGAAAAAGAAATATATTCACCTTATTTCTCAAACATTTCTTAACAAACTGGCACAATTTCATAAATTTAGAACATTTACTTTTTGAGATACGAGCGGAACATTGAGAAAAAAAAGTCGCAAATTAAAACTTTCTCGAAATATCCGAAAAAAACTTGCCTTTTCACTATTTTTAATACCTAGCTTAATTAACTCTTATCTAATTTAATTGTAAAGATAGAAGTTAGGCTAAAGTAATTACTGTATCCCGAGGGATGATATGGAGAATATGAAGTGACAACCCCCAGCATTCATTTTAAACATTGCGTGTTATTTTCCTTTTCCAGCTGCAACTCGGAAAGCACAACCTCATGAATTCGTCCCAGGAGAGTGACAATTTGGAGAAGAGCATGAACGCCAAGAACAACTCATCCGTGATCAGCTTCGAGAGCAACTCTTCGGACGACATCCACACGGTCACCAACACCAACGACGACAGCGGCATATCCACCTCCATCTCCCCGAGGAACAGCTCCGAGGAGTTCGAGGACATGGTTGCCGAGAAAGTCGACAAGTGCGTCTGTACAGACGACTGCATGGCGTCTAAACCGAAATCGGAAGTGGACTATGTGAAACCAAAGGCAGAAGTGGAAGACGAGGTTGTCGCGCAAAAGACGAGGAACGGGGTTGCCGTTGACGAGATTCAGTCGGTGGTGCCGAGCGAGTTCGACAGGTTTCTCGGAGCGTACAAGCAGGAGCTGGATCAACTGAAATCGCAGCACAGAGAACACTACCAGGATTTGAAGGAGAGGTTTAACGACAGGGTGGACGACTTGCTTCATAAGCTGACGGAAGCTAACACGAGGTGAGTGTGGATCAGGGCCTTATTCTAACTAGTGAGATGGAGGTGATTTGACGATATTTCAAGTGATGTAAGATAGCAACCCTACATTCAGATAAATTAGGCCCAAACAACAAGGGCTGCGTTATTTTATTTTTTTAAAAATCATATGTAAAACTTTAAAAAAATGACAATTTGTGCAGTTGTGGGATGTAGGGCAGGATCGGAATCAATTAAAGATTCCATTATTGCCCTTTATAGATAAGTTAAATTATAAAATAAGTTATCGCCAAGTAAAGGATATTTCACTTAATTTTATACATATATAGAAAGTAGCGAGAAAAACACTTATCTTAAGTTTTTGTTTGGGCCGACATTTTAAGCGATTATTTACTTCAATTGCAAACCTGTTTTGGACTTGAGTTCACTTCTATCTTCTATCCTCTGTTATTCCAACGGGCAGTCGTAAATTATTAACTATCCAATTAGAGGTGTTGATTATTTGCGAAAGGATACATTGCAAGCGAAAGGATATTTTGTGCAATTAAAAGGTGCTCAGTGAGCGGATACAATTTGATTTTTCCAGTTGCATGCAACTAATTAGCTTAGTTGCGTGTCCGATAGCTGCCAGTGCGCGGCTAGCCCATCGCCTTGCGTGACCCTTTTGTTGATCGCCGTGTGGTGTTGTTGCAGGTACCTGGAGCTGCGGCCCATGTTCGAGCGGGCCCAGGACAAGATCCACACCATCGAGAGCCAGCTGAGCGATGTGCAGAAGGACATGGAGACGCAGGAGGACTACCACAGCCAGATGTACCTCAAGATGTACAGGTGGAGGACCTATGCACTCCGCGCTTGCGTCTGCGCGACCGCCGTGGCCGGGTTGGCCAGGCTCTGCCCTTCCCTGGGCGTGGACGTGAGGGGGTACCTGCCGTCCCCGTCGCTCGCGTACCACAACCTGCGGGGCCTGTGCAACTGGGTGGAGTTCAGGGCAGCGCACAATTGAAGGAATGCTTGCCTCTTACACCCATCTTAAAAGTAGTGCCAGTTGCGAGTGATTGGAAAAGCACGTAGAGAACACCTAACATACATACACACAAAAGTCGTCTTGTCGTTCACACTATACACTAGTGGTTGGCCAGATTGGCTTTTTACTGACCATTTTAGCTAGTCTGGAAATGTCAATCGCAATATTTTATTTAACAGCTTTAAATTAATAAAATAATCTTCTTAATAAATTACCATCTTAATAAAAATTAAGAAGATAATTTTAATAAACGATAAATTAAATAACGATAATTTAACAATTAAGAAGATAATATAATAAATTAAGTTTTAATAAACGATCCCATAAGATGAAAAGTTTCATCATTTTAACAAAAAGCTTCATAGCAGCATATAGCAGAACAATGCATAAATTTGATCTCTAAAAAAAATAAAATTTAGCTACTTCCAGACGGCAAGTCTTTAATCTAGAGCTGGGGAGGGAAGGAAAAAAACCCACTAAAACTGATATTCTTAATTTCCTCCCTTCAATAACAATCACCCCTAAAGACTGGACGCAACCTGGCACTGTCTTTATCTTGGGCGTAAATGAATCAGCATTTGTAAAAAGGGTATATGTTGCGCAGGCTTATCATAGAACATATATCCTTTTTACAAATGACGATTCAAATAGCAAAACACAATTAAATGGTTCATTGTTGACTAAGTTACTTTCTAGAAAGGAATTTCTCTCTCGGAAAAACGTTTAGCTGTTCTCAGAGTCTAATTTAGAAAGGAGGACTTTACAGGCAGGTAGCTCCTATGCCTAAATATAATGTGGAAGAAACCTAATGGTTAATTAAACCATGGTATATATAGTATACTCTTTTTTTTTTTTTTTCAAATTGAAAATAATTGCAAATGAGAAAATGTTTAAGGTTTATTTTTAAAGTACCCCGTCTTACGTTCCCAGTTTTTTGGTTTATCATGTACTTGTTGCAAAGAACCATTCAATTGGAATACTTAAATAACTTGCATTAGCGATTTTTCCTTGGCATGATCTTTCAAAATTGTTTAAAAACAATTTTGTGTTGATGTGATATCTATATACTGAAATGGCATATCTCGCAGCGTACCCTCTTCTTTTTCCAGCACTAAGATATATTTTATTTGGTTCTGCTCTTCAGCGCTTGGGGCCCATTTCATGTGATAGCTCGTCAGAGTTTTTTTAAAATTTATATTAGGAATTTTTTTTTTATGATGAATAGTTTGTTTATATCTTTTTTTGTTAAATGCATGTTTATAAATGCGCGCGAAATGGATTATAGATTATTGTTATTTGCGCGACTATTTATTGAGACTTTGACGAAAGTTTACTTTTTTCCCCCCCAAGAAATTATCTTGAACAAATTTTTATAGACTTATTTAGAACTCAAAGGCTGAGTACGAATGAATTCTTGTTAAGGATATTTTTATGGTGCGAAGTGGCGTAACTATGTTATTTAAATATTTTATTATTGAAACTAAGAAATGAAAATAGACTTTAGAGAAAATGTCTGTTTTAATATATGTGATATTTTTTTCTTCAAATCTGCAAATGAATTTAATTCGTTTTATCAAATTTATAATAAGCAGCATTTGGTGCTTATATCTGGAATTTAATAATTTGAAACAGATGTAGTATAAAGACTTTTCTGGTGTTTAAATCTTTTCGCGACAAAAAAAAAGTAGCCAAAGTTTTAAATATTGCCAAATACGAAATTCGCATTATTTCAACTGTTAAAACGCGAATTAACACGAATTTGCGCACTCCGGTCCGGGTAACACTGAAATCCGTTCGCATTCAGTTGAGCCATGACACGACACGCAACAGAATTACATGTAAAGGTTGACATTTCTGTTAAATTATTGTTCATTGGCGAATGACCCATGTCCAAATTTTGGCGAGAAAAAGTCTTTATAATGCTTTTAAATTCATATGAAAGAGTTTTCGCATGAATGATTTGAAGTTGAGATCACATTCAATTTTAAATCAAAGTACAAATTGTTGTTTCAAATAAAGTAAAGCAAATGAAGGCAAATCATATGTTATAAAAAATTATGTTTGAAAAGCTAATTTGAAAGTTTTCTAATTTTAAAAATTACCCCCTCCCCAAGTTTTTGTAACAGACGACTTTTTTTGTCACTTGTTTTGTGCGTCACAAAAGTTAATTGCTTTATCGTTATATAATATTCTTTATTCTTACCAAAGAGTCTACTATACTTTTTTTAGACAAATTTTTGGTGTGTTTTTTTACAACTTAACCAAATGTAAAGATATGTAGTATAGGTTTTCAGTTTATGGCATGTGCTGAGTTTTATACTAATGTGAGAATGAGATGGGAGTGTACGTCGATGGTATTTGTGGTGTGTGTAATCTCAGAGCTTTGCGTGTTTCTACATTTGACGGGACTAGTCAGTATTTATGTAAAGATACGATCAGTATTTTATTTTATGATTGTAGAGAGTTTAATGTTTGTTTCTGTAAACATATGATACTTGTAGTTGGTTTTCTTATGAATTTTATTTTGTTAAGGCTTTTTTTTATATCGTTGGGTGAATTTGCAAACCTTTTATCTCCAAACCATGCATTCAGCAGCTGTAGCGAAAGCTACTTGGCGACGAAATCCAAATTCAAGTATTCCGATCACTTGTTTTTAAACAATTCCACAGTTTGAATGGAATCACTTGAATTTCGTCGTCAAACTGCTTTTGCTATGGCCGTTGAATTCGTGGTTTGGAGTTATGTAGTTTGCGAATAAAACTGATGATATAAAGAAAACAATATTGTTTGTATTAAACTAAAAAAATTCTTTAATAGTATTTCTATCTATATTTGAACTTGTAATATAATTTAAATAGGAAAAAACGTTGATCTTTTTTTTATATAAAAGAGAGGTAAAGCTTTGACAAAATATTTAACAGCTGATAAAAAAATAGCACCTTTTGTGAGAATTGCAGCAATTTGTAATTGTATGTTATTTAAAATTGTCTATTATGACTGGAACAAAAATTATTTACTCCTTTTTTCCCCTGTTATATACTACATTTATTGAAATAAACTAGTATGATTACCATCTTTGACTTAATTATCCTATTTTATATTCATAAAATTAACTTGTGTTCACTAATTAGTAAGCATTAAAAATGTTTTTGTTTAGAATTATTTCTCAAAAATATTTGCAATTGTCTGTCGGTCATTGTAAATTTACATTTCTCTTTAAAGATCCTGAAACTAATCATTTTAATTTCAATCAAAAACAATTTTGGTATTTAATTCAGAATTTAAAAATTCACATTCAAAGCTCCTAAACACGAAGTTAAAATAAATTGGACAGTGTTTAATTTTTTTCTGTATTCAAATTTTTTTAATAAAAATCCTAAGACAATTCTACATTTAAGATTTTTTTTTTTTAAAGTTCGAAATCTTACAAAAAAATTATTATGCAATCCTCAAAATTAAATTGATTGTTAAATGTAAGGGTTTTTAGAATTAAAAAAAAATCACCCAAGTTCCTTCATCTAAAAGACTTTTTATTTTATCTGTTAAGAAAATTGTATTCCACCTTTCAAACCATTTAAGAACAATCGCACATATCATTGTCTCACTTTTTTCGGTTCTCATAGTATGAATAAAATAAACACTATGCTCAAAGCTATTATTTTAAATTTAAATGGAAATATTATAAGCTATTAAACATTTGTTTGTGTTTATTTTAGGATAATTTGAAAAAAAAATACAATTGTTATTTACTGTAGGAATTTTATCATTCGTTCTTTAGGCGATGGATAGATCAATTTAATTTTTTTATTTTTTTTCCACCACTAACAATACATCAGCTATTATATTTAAAAAAAAAAAACTACTTTTAGAAAACATAGAAAAACGAAATGCAACTAACTTTGATAAATGCCATGAAAACTTTTATAGATTGTTGATTAAAATAATTTTTTTATACAATTTTACACATTAATGTTAAAGAAATATTGTTTTATGTCTTTTTGTAAAAATTATTGCATAAATACTTTAAGCAAAACTTTAAAATACGTGCATAAGGGGAATGCACCAGTACCGGCCATTTGGAAAAACATTTAAAACCATGATCTTACAATTATGTTTTTAAAAGTAACTTTCAATCAATGTTACTCAAACACTTTTAAATTTGAATTAAATTTCATTTACAGTCTTGAAAAAGGGAGTTCAATAGTCATAGTGAATTTTGATGTTTGGCACTGGTTCAAACTCGGTACATTCACTCTACCAAGATATTTTAAATATGCATGCTGTTTAGTTACAAAAATAAAAAACATATTACTTATTTTGATATTTAATTTTTATTATAATTTGCATTTTTAATTTTTATATAGTTTCAAACTGCATTTTCAATGTAAATGAAAATTTATTTTATGCTTTAATTATTTCTTATTGTTTATGTATTGTTTGATTGTTGAGATATTTATATAATTTCGAATAATTTTAATTTTGCGCATGCTTTTATCTTATTGAAATTAAGGAGGTGTTGTCCGGTAAAGAATTGTAAGAGTTTTCTATGCATTTTTACGTTTTTAAAGATGACATGTCATTCCAATTGTTGAGTGATTTATTGTAGAATATCCACGATTTTAATGATTCCAATTGGTAATGGGAAATATATAAATAAAATGTCTATGTTTAAAAAAATAGAACTCTTTTAGAAATGGAAAATAACAATATTTGTAAGACCCCAACGAAAAGGGGAACTTTTCAGTTCAATATAAAGTTAAAAATGTCAAGTTGTTTCAAGATTCAGAAGTGTTTATCTGCCAGTACAAGTAATCCTGTGAAACAACTATTGGATGTTAGTGTGTGACGTAGCATTTTAATATATACAACAACTTTACAGATACTTTGTATAGTTAGAAAAATTGAGGCCAATTAAAAAGAAAGACAGAATTGAATACAAATTGAAGAGCTGGATATATGAAGTAATTATGAGTTAATGTCAAAATTCTAAGATTCCATAAAGTTTAATGATAGATAATAATTACAATAAAAATTCTTTATCCAGAACATTTTTATTTATGTGTGCTACATAAAGCCTCTTCCTTACGAGTAGTATTTTTTTTTACATATTTTTGATAAAATTCAACAAAGTTGGAATATTACTTTGTTAATTATTAGTAATAATCAGGTTATTTAAACATAGCAATTAATTTAATAATCGGTTTAGGATCCTTTAGTTGTCAATGATTGATTAAATTCTTCTTTTTCAAAATGTGAGCTGCAAATAAATTTTGTGCCCGCATCATACCTTCCAAAGAGCTAATTTTTTTTTTTTTTTAAATGTATAAATGTATAATCATTCTGAGCCCAAAATGAGTTTGGGTCTCAATAGACGTGTGAAATAGAGAGGGAAAAAATGAAATTATTCATTTGAATGTTATTAAAAAAAATTCTTTATGCATAATTGCAAAGGTTACATATTTTTTTAATTACTTTGATCCAATGAATTTATTTGACAATAAGAGGAAAGTTGATAGTAAGCCAAAACCTGTTCGAGTGTTGCGGCTAAAAAAGCAAACTAGGGATCAGAAGAAACGCAGTCCAATTTAGGATGTATTTGTTTTAACCATCTTTAGATGGCATTTTCTAGTTTGGTTCTTCTGAAACCTATTGTGCAGTGAAGAATAGTAACAATTAGGTACGCGATAGCAATTAGAAGAAAAATTTTAGCCTTAAAAGAAAAATTTACAATTCTTTGCCCGGCATCTCCTTCTGTGTGTGCATCTGTCTTTTGTTTATGATTTCTTTTGGTTGTCGCATGACCATTCCCCCCCTTCCCCCCACCTTCTAGGAAAGGCCAGGAGGCAGCCAGGTTCGCCGAGGATGAAGACGATGGGCTGGACTTCAACCCAAAGCCCCTTCGACAACAGCTGCAGCAGCTGGAGTCAGAGCTGGAGCAGACAAGGCGGCTGTACCGGGAGGCAACATCAAGGTATGTACTGCCTATTAAAAGTTTTCTCCTAGAACATCACACACACAACAGTAGCCCATCCCATTAAAAGTTTACCCAGTACCAACCATTTCAAAATCTTATTCTGAACAGGGGTAGTGGAGATCGACAGGCAGAGTACACGCTGCGTTTCCTCAAGGACGCTGTCTTCTACTTCCTCACCAAGAAGGACAAGGAGCACCTTAAGGCCATCCAGAGCATCCTCGGGTTCACGGATGCCGAGAGGATGGCCGTCGCCAAGGCGATGAAACACAGGAGGCTGTGAGTGCAATAATTAAGTATGTCCTATCCTCTGTCTGATTCTTCTGTCTCCTCTTCTCCATCTCCTCTGACTTTTTCTTTTGCTTTTTTAAGTGTCTTCTCTATTCCTATTATTGTACTGCAATCTCTAAAAAAGTGTCTATAAACTATAGAGTTTACTTAGTGGCGCAGGTTGTGGTCATCTGTAGATTTCGCGATGATCCCAGAATTGTTTTTTTAAAAAAAAACTCCATCATGATTCTAAACTTTTTTTAATTTCCCATTTCTTTCATATAAATGCTCATTTTCAATTATTTACAGTACTACAACTGATACATCCATCGATAAGCTGAACTTTTATGACATTTGTAAAAAAAAATAAACGTTATATAGCTTTCATCATTTCCAGTTCACAGCCAATTGAATAGTTATTTTCATGTTTGGAATCAATTCCTACAACTGTCGGAAAGTGAAGAACTCGCTTGCTTATACAAAACGTTACACAGTGGCGTAATATCTGGGTATGAAATAATCACATTGCACATAAGTCCACTGAAGTCAAGGACAAAAATGTTTCTTTATTGTAAAGTTAAAATGGTTTTCAAACCAAAAAGCGAAATGCTGTGTGAACTAAAAATAATATTTTAAAAGTGGTGAACTGAATTAAATATTGCCTCTTGTATCATCTTCAGTAATAACTAATTTCGAATAACATTTACGTAACTTAAAACTAATTACTTATTGGTGGATTGTTCTACATTTTAAAAATTATTTTTTCAGCTTTTTTTTAAATTAATTCATTTAAAGTATTTTCATTTCTGTGTTCCGATATGTTTAATTATGAACTTATCTTAACTTTTTTATGTGTGCAAAAGAGACACAGACTATTTTAATATGCAGTTTTCCTGTTTCTTATACTAAAATATCCCGATTTTTCTTTCGTGATAATAATTTTTACTGTAATTAGTAGGTTAAAAATATTACTTAAAACAGCACAAAGTCCCAGGTTTGATTCCGGGTAATAGCCTGTTATTCACAACAATTTGCTTATCTTCACCCACGCGATAACGCTTCATGGGTGCTCTTTATTTGTTCCCTTGTCTGTCGTCTGATTAACTGAAAAAGAGGTACTGTGGTGGTCACTTCATATACCCGATACACACACTTTGGCTCGATTAATTACTTTATTCCGATCGGTAGATGCACAAAGTACCAGATTCCAAAAGCACTCTGTTACAGCTTTGAGACACCCTACATAACAACATGTTCAAACTCAGTGTTCGCTCTTTTTACGTTTTTTGAAGGGCGGCCCGCCCTTTTTTCATCTCAATAGCGCACTTATGCCCCTTTTCCAAAAATGCCGTCCTCTTTTGAAAAAATTCCGCCCATTTTGCCCTTTTCAGTCAAGCCCAAGCGTCCTTGCTTCCCTAGGGGTCTTTAAAAAAGGCATCGATTAAAAAAAAATGTTTGTGCAAATTGGAATTAAATGTAAGGCATTTATGACAGTAGAAAAACAAACTCCTTTTTAATTACGCGTGTTGTGAAATTGCAACGATTCTGCGGTAATTTCAAGCACGGGGCATTCCATGAATCCTTATTGGTCGCCTGTGCCCGTTTTTGAAATGCCAAGTTTTTTTTTTTTAAAGAGAAGATGGTTTGGCGCAAAGTTGCAAGACTAGGCATTTTATAACCAAACTTTCGATTTCAGTAGCCTTTTTAAAAGTTTTGTGAGGAGTCTGATTAGGACTACTTACAGATTTGGTTTTTAGGGAAAACATTAATTTTTAAATTTTGATTTTAAGTAATATCTTTATTTTGTACCGGTCTTTCCTTCGAGATAGGCCCCGAACCGTCAACAATAGCACAATATGCAGCTGTAGCGCAATGTCAACCAATAAATCGGATTTTTTTTTTTGTTAAGTGTCCTATATGTCAATGTGTGCCGCGCCCAACCTAAACATTTTTTTTAAAGTGCCCTTCTTAAAATAAGAACTGTCTTTTCAAAAACGGTGTGCCGTTTTACTGCAATCAGCGCCCTGCCCCTTTTTATTTCTATAGTGAACACTGCAAACTTATATTATTCAAAATTGATATTTGTGTTCTACTTTTTCTTCACTTATATTTTCATAAATTACAATTGGTTCACAAGAGTAATAATTTGCCCTTTGAAATGAAATATATTTTATGCCTTTGGTTCCAGATTCTGTTCACCTTTTAAGCTTAAAAAATGACACGTCGACCGCTCCATCCCCCCTTCCTGCTAACAGAAGAAAGAACTCTCGTCACGAGGCTGCGAAAGAGCATTTCCTGTGCCACACCCCCTTTGGCACAGCGACTCAATGCGCATCTCACGCTCGTGGTCGTTTCATTTCTATTTTATGCATGAACTGTCCTCTTGTTTCAATGAAAGGCTGTCTCATTGGGTTAACTGCTTTATTTAAAATTGTACATTCTGTCTGTCTTTTAAGGTTTTGTGAATGTCTTATTTGTGATAAGTGGCAAGGTTGGTACGGTTGTTAATTTAAAAAATTTCCTATTTAAAAAAAAATCGATTTTCCTAAGGCCCTTTGTAGAAACTTAAAACTATATACTATGAAACTTTATGTACTTAAAATCTACTTATATTTTTACTGTAGTGGTCTTTACAAACTCTTAATTTCCATGGGCTATTAAAGACCATAAAACATTTGGAAATCTACATTTTCAAATACACTTATTTTAAATTATTCGTAATTGTTAAATTCTAAAACATTTTAATTAAAAAAATTATCTTGAAAGAATATTTTTTTATTTATAATGAATGCATTTAAAATTCATAAAATTGTTTATTACCAATCAATAGCCGTTATTTTTTTTTTATTTAAAAAAAAAAAATTGTACAAACTTTGAAATAAATATATGGATGCACTTAACAATTAGCATCCATAAAAGGTTTTGTTATATTGCAATTTTATTCTCATTTAGCATAACCATTTGCATAGTTAGGGATAGTAAACAATGGCAGGTTTTCTCAATGTGCATTGCTTAGAATACAAGTCAATTTATTAGGTTACCTAATTTTTTACGTCGACACAAGTAAAATACATTTGTTAAATTTTTTGTATTGAATGATCAAATTATATTTTGTTGTACAGGCAGCAATTCTATGTTTTTATTCAATCGTATTCTTTATTTACATTGCATTTTTTTTTTAACTGATAAAAATTATTTATAAGTAGATTGCTAGATTAATTAATATCTGCTTCAAAATGAGAAATAATCAAATGAAATCATTTAAAAATGATAGTAGCTGTAAGCCGTCCTATATCTAGTTGTAATAAGTACTATTTCCTAAGATATAACAGTATTTCTTGTACTTGTGTAATGTAGGATATCTGCCATATCATCAAAGAAAAGTCCATATATCAACGATTGTTCTGCTTTTAATAGCATGTTTCCTACTTATATTTATATATACTATTCCAAAGTTCATAAATCTCAGATGTTTAATAGAAATATATTTTTTACTTGAGAAAAATAACTATGTTGATAATATACTAAATAAAACTTACCAAAGGTTTATAAGTGTATAGAGTTTATGAAATGAATACTGTAATTTATATATTGAAATAATAACCTAGAAAATTAAATTACATTTTCATGGTATCTTATTGAACTACCATTACTGACCGTGTAGGAGCTTAATATTGCTTTCATTGAAAGAGGGTGGCTTGAAGCAGGGCCAACATGAATATCAAGTTTTAAGAAGCCTGATAAAATAGTACATTTCTAATGTATTGTCCAATTAAAATCAATAGGAGGGAAAAAGGTATAAAGAAAATGCTTTCTTAAGGATTTATTAATATGTTTCTTAATCATTCAAACTCTTTACATGCCTAGTAAGGCATGTGGTTGTGTGTTATACATGCAAGTCCAAAATATGTACTGGGCATGTCAACCTTATGGATGTATTTGGTCCTTGCTTCTCAAGTAGCATTCTTGGATTGTGTTCAGTTATCTTTTGAATAAGACTTCGGTTTTTTTTTTATGCTTTGTGATATTTGTTTTTTTAAAATTCCAGGTGGATTTCGATTTTCATTGAACCATTTTGTTGGTAAAAATTGCATTTGTTGGTGTAACTATTTGACACTTGTGTTGTATTGTAAAACTGCATGAAACAGTATTATTACCTAATTTCGTTTGTTTTTATATATTGTATATTCTTTCATCTTATCAGTGTCGTTTTTCCTATGCATTTAGAGATTTTTCTTTTGTAAAATGCAATGAAAATGGTTTATTCACAATAAATTATGAAGTTAATTAATATTTTGCTTCTAGCTGTATTTTTCAAATTTAAGAGAAAGAGTTTATTCATATTATCTCTGACACATTTTTAACTTTTGCAATATTTTTATTTTAGTTAACTGAAGTATAAATTGTCCTCTAAAGTTGCCTAATAATAACTTTAATTTCACAAAGCACATTAACAAAAAGTTCATGCTTTAAACTTGAGTTTTAAAGTTGTTTCATAGAACATGTTCCTCAAAAGAAAGTGATTCATATTAAAAAAAAATTGAGTCAGCAGAAGCAAAACAGTGCCATAAAGATAATATGAGTAAAAGAAAAATTTTGATCTGCCCTTCACTCATTCATGAATAACCCTTTTAGGAGGATAACAGAAAGTTGCCAATTTGATTTTGGTTGAACATCAGAATAAAATAAACTTTTTTTTGTGAGTAATTGATACATGGGTGCCGAAAACCAGACAGCTCCACATGTTTCCGATTGAAATTTTTTCACTCAATCTTATATAAAAAAAAATTTATCCATCATTTGGTGCAAGAACCAGACAGCTCTAGCAATGGCTATAGAGATATAAAGGAAAAGGAGCTGTACTGGTGTCTCGTACGATGTAAGAAATGTAGTGTTTTTTGTTCTTCCTGAACAATTTTGAAAACTGGAGCTGTGTGGTTCTTACATCCATGTGTTCAATAGCCAAATCAAATTGCAAACTTTGAATTTTAGCACCGATGCAAGAATTTACTAAAAAGTTTGATGTTTTATCCAGTCTTTGAAAAATTTCTAAAAAAAAGAAGAAAAATATAAGCAAATGAATTTTTTATTAAATTTAATTTTAATGGTTATAAATTACAATTGAACAAATATTCAATAGTTTAAAAAAGTTAGTGTAATAGAATAAAAAAAAATATATGAAACATGTCTAAGTATAACATAAAAGAATACTAAAACAAATGCAAGTATTCAAGAGATCAATCGAGTATATATTAATGAAATGCACAACTGATGTAGGTGCTATACTTTAAACAAATATAAATTAAATTGGAACGCATTACACACAAATATAAAAACCTGTGCACAAGTTGTAGTTTTCAACATCTTGGAAAGCTGTCTTAACTTAGAAGTACAAAATGCTTAAATAAACGGACTAAACTAACACTTCAATACAGCCTTATTTTAAACTATGATTTAAATTGATTGAAAGATTTAAATTGAGATAAATAATTCAAAACATTTTTTCAACCACTTCAATTCCAGTTGATTTGGCCCATATCAAAAGCATGTTTCCCTTGTTTTGAATTTATATCACACAGTAAGATCAAATATACCAAAACAACACGACTGCTCTTTAGCGAAATATTGACAATTTCTGTTCATTTTTCTTAAACCACAGTTTGTGTGACTTTTTTTATCACTTGTATATCTGCCAACATTAAAAAAAAATCACAAACTCGCATACATTAAGAAGTGTGATTACTAGTTGTTTAATTACTACATTTCTTCCATTTTTTCCTTCAAATAAAAAAAAATGCATCTGCTGATTTTAAACATTCTTACAGACAAAAAAATATTTTCAACACAAATTTTATGAAAGAAAAAAGTTTTGTTGTTCTTGTAAAATGAAAAAATCATTTAAAATCCATACTGTTTTATAAGCTATTATACTAAATTATATTAAGCAATTATACTAAATGTTTTGATCCAAATTGGCAGGTATGTATATGTGCAACAAAATACCCTTATACAAAATAGTTTAGTAGCAAAGAAAATCATATATACAGTATGTTTCCTAATTCTCTTTAAGTAAGTTTTTTAATTAGGTAGTCAAATTCCCAAACCCTGAGAGGAATTATGAAACATATCCAGTATAGAAACTAATTTCCATTAAATATCTCTTGAATACATTTATCATTTCTTTGCTTGCACAGTTCTCATTTCCTTGTCTGAATTAGTAAAAAAATAGACTTGCTTTACACAAAAATCGAACATTAGCCTTGGGAAAAGAATTTCCCCTTGCCGCATCGACACTGCAGGAACAATACTGAGGATGTCTCTTGAGTAGAGAGGTATAGGGACATCACAGTTCCGAGTGCTGGATGTATTCGAGCACGAAGCTGTGCAGCTGTTCCAGTTTTCGTTCTCCGTGGTACTCGGTGATGTACTGTCCATCACGGTATATAAAAAGAGTTGGGTAACCTACAATCTGTTAGGAAAGAGAACATTAATTTTAAGAGTTGGTTGGTTAAATTAAAGTGGCACTAGAGATACACAAAGGTCTATTGGTGATGGTTCAGGATCTATATCCAATTATAGATCTGGGAACACTGCATGGTCAGGAAACCAGTGCGTCTGAACTGTCACCCCACTCATTCAATTTCCACACCATAATCAATGTTAGAACACTTACATTGATTATATGTACAAATTCAACTAGACAGATTTAACATACACCAACTTGGACTTTAAGAAGACCCCAGACGTTTGGCAGATAAGAATCACTCGCAATCTTCCTACATAAGCTCATTGCTTTTCTCAAGACAAGGATCGAATCAAAACTATCCAATAATTTTATTCAAAATATTTCAATTTAAACAGAAGTTTTGTATTTAACCTCATTTACACATCAACTAATAATAATAAAAAAGCAATTATAATGACTTGCGTAGATCGGACTATTTTACTGTAAGGTATGTTAATAAGAAATTAAATATTTAACTCAGAATGAGATGCTAGATGAAAAAGTGCATTCAAATCGTGAGACAGGCTCTAAAGGCCAGCAAAGTTGGTCCTGTTTAACACATATTAACAATCCACTAATGCCAATTCAATTGCTTTATAAAACTATCTACTCTTGATTGCTTTTTAAAACTACCTTAATCACCCTTCAGGCAGGCAAACTGTTCCATTTATCTATTGTTCTATTATAAACTTCCTATTTTTCTGATTAAGTTGAGATTTGCATTTATGATCTGTAGTCCCATTGGCTGTATTAAATTTTATGCCCTCAACATCACCCAATTTGATAAATTTAAATAGTAGAAAGAAGGTCCCCTTTAGTTCTTGCATACATGTTTAAAGTTCATTATTATGTAACATATCAATATCTTTTTAAGTTTAGGTGACTAGAATCCTTTACAACAAATATCCATTGCACAACAAAAAGCAAAAGAGTACTTCTTTAAGCAAATGAACTTATCCCAAAAAGAAGGTACATCCTTAAAAACCCAAAACATCCCTATAGGAAAAAACGTAATGTATCCCTCAAATAAAAAGAAAAATATACCCTTAAAATAAAACTTAAGGTACCTTTAAAAGTAACAGCCTAATGTATTGCAGAAAGAAAAGGCTCAATCCCTAAAGAAAAATGCCCAGTGTGACTATAACAAAAAGTCCAATGTACTTGTAAAAGAAAAGGCATAATATACCTCTAAAATTAATAAACTAATCCATCCCAAAGATGAAAAATCTAATGTATCCCAAAAGGGAAAAAAATGTAGGCATAAAAAAAAGAATTGTTGCAGTTTGGGGAAATTTGCGTATCTGCAACACCCCTGAAGTTCTTCCATACTTCAACTAATTGTAAAATTGAATAATCACAAGATAGTTATTTGTAAAACCAAAAATTACATAATCGAAATCGCAATGATTTTTTAATTCCGGATTATCCATGAAAATCGAATTATCACCCAAGCCTAATGAGCACTGACTAATCTCCTAAACAACGAAAAACATTTATCGTTATATTTAGATCATAAATTTAAAAATTTGGGTAGGTATTGGCCACACTGTACCACAAGGTTTGACTCATGAATACTTTCGTTCCCATGTGGTACAAAGGTCAGAGGGAGGAAATGATAAATGGCCAACTTGGTTGATGTGACTCTCTACAAGGTGGTAGGTCATTTACTTTATGTTGAGTTATATGGACAAAGGAGACACAGCAAGAGTGACATTCTCTCTCTCTTCCCCCCCCCCCCCCCCACACACACATGTGGTACAAAGGTCAACTGGCAGAAGCAATTAATATTCGTCCTAGTTGAAATATTTCACTTTCCTCTACACAATGTCATTTATCATCATAGGCTGATTCCACTTGGAGTTATGGGGCAGAGTCGTATACTGCAGTTGGTTAAAACTCCTTCCCCACGTGGTGCATAGGTCAGACAGCCTGTTCGAAACATCTCACTTTCCTCTACACAAATGTATGTCATTAATCCCCTTAAGTTGATTCAACATGGTGTTTTAAGAATAGAATTCAACATGGGAAAGAACAGAAGGAGAAGCACTTGTTCTTAGGCAACATTAGGTCGTTTTCTGGGCAAGTGAGCTTGGTAAAACAAAGCCGATTGATTAAAAAATATGTGAAATTTTTCTCATTTTTTTTTTTTAAATATTGAACTTACTTTATGTTTGCTGCACATTTTTTCTTCTTTCGTGCAGTCTACTTTGGCAATTTTCACTTGAGTACTGGAAGCGTATTTCACTGCCAGATCCTTCCAGATGGGTTCCAACCTCTTGCAATGGCCACACCTAGAAATTGGAAGTTTTCAAATATCATAACGTAGAATTTTTTCTTAAATGCAATTTTAGTGTTGTATGAATGTACAAAAATATCAATAAGGAATAATTTTTATTTCAATATAATACACCAAAATTTGTTTAAGATACCATAGCAAAATGCTTACTATACATTAAATACTGTATAACACAACAAAACCCTTTATTTTCTATAGAAATTGAACGTTTAAAAAAAATTTTATTAAGGAAAAAGTAATTGAAAAAAGCAGTTGCAGTGGAGTGCCCCCCCCCCCCCACATTAAATAATCTCCTGTTAAATTATACAGAATCATGTAGCATTCAGAAACATACAATTTTCAAATATTCTTTTTAGAATTATTATAGTAACTCTAGAGATGATGTATACTTATTGATCTAGAGAAGGTTACTGTAAATATACAGATACATTATTAGTCACACATCAATGGCCATTCAGTGAAAATGATTTTCACTGAATGATGAATGGATTACTACTCATTTTATAAAATTTGGTTCACATTAGAAAAAAAATGCCAAAGTAAAGATAAAATGTAACAATTTTTTAGGATAAGAACAAAGAGTCTTCACTAGTGAGAGCAAGTTTTTAAGAAAATCACATGCAAATAAAAGTAACTACATAAAAAAAAAGATGTTTTGGTAAATATTTCCAATACAAACAGAGGGTTAATAGGCACAACCTCAAAAGTTTTGCTTATTTGAGATTTTATGAGGAGCACAGGGTTCACTACACTATTCTATTGAAGAAAAAAAATTCAAAAAGAATGAAACAAAGAAAATTAAAAAAAAAAAAAAAAAAACATAAGACTACAAACAACCTCAAGACAAATGGCTGTTAGAAATAAGTTTTCATTTTACATTTTCAAAAAAAGTCATAAAATAATACTGATAATTCCATTGTGAACTTACCATGGGACAAAGAATTTAACAAAACTGAGACCTTTACTAATAGCATTCTCGAAGTTTTCACTCGAAAGTTCGACAACTAAATTGGTCTAAGAAAAAAAATCAAATTCAAGAAGAAAATTTAATGATAACAATTAATAATATATTCATTTTAACAAGCTTTCAAACATCAAGTTTTAACATTTAATGTTGTCCAGCACAAGATGCAATTGATGAAATAACAGTTGGGGCTAAACATTTCCACTGCAACATGCAGTTTAACAAGCAATAGTAGCTTGTTTGGAAAATGTCAAGAAAACTGAAGATGGTATTTCTGACATCTATACTGCTGAAATCTTTATCTTTAATTTCTGATGGTTTGATAACATTAAATGCAAAGACATCTAAAATATTATATCTACTTTTTAGATTAGACCCCTTCCTGCTTCTGCTCACTTTAATTTTTAGTACTATAACTTGTGTTTTTTGTTGCAAACTGGAAATATAAATTATCCTCTAAAGTTGTGTAAAGACTATTTTCTCTTTTCTGCAACAATTATTAGAACTTAATTTGAGTTTTAGAATTGTCTCATAGAGCATAGTGCCACAAATGAAGAAGTGATCTATGCCACTTTAGAAACTTCACTTTGCAAGAAAAATGAAAGTTAAAATATTAAAGTGAGTAGACGCAAACAAGTGTTAGAGAGACATAACAAGAGAAGCGAGTATGTTTGGTCTTTCTTTTAACATTTGAGTAAGCAAAAAAAAATATTTTTTACATCCTCTGAACATTTTTAAAAGTAATCAAAATGCTTCAAATCTATACTCTAATAATGTAACTTTATTTTAATAACAAAATTATGTTTTGTATGCTATAGACATTACAAGAGGGAATGAAATCATTAGAAAAATCAAGTTTAAAATGTTTTTAATATCAAAATATGTTTGTATAAGCTTTCTCACTATTTAAAAAAAAAAATTGTAGGATCAATAAATATTTCATTAGCATTCATACTTTTCTTTAGGCGAGATGCTTGAATAATTACGTTAAAAAATTGTACCAATCTGAACTTTTAAATGTACTTTTCAAGGATTTTTATAATGTGGGCTGGAAAAGCATCTTTCTACGACCCTTATGTCCTAAACAAGCGCAACGCACAGCATTTCATATATTGCTTGTTTATGACACAATGGTTGTAGAAAGATGAGCTCTAATTTTATTGCTTATCTATTGTACAAAGATGCTTATAATTTTCAAATGGGATGTCTGATTTGGCATCCAGAATTCCAAACATCTTTTGAGGAAAACGGCATAAATTTAATTGTCCAATATTTTTAAAACTACTTTTTCAGATCATTGGATGGTATTTTGCATTCACAGTATTTTTTTCAGGAAAAAAATTAATATGCGAAAGGTTAGTTAAAGATTACAAACTACGTAGTATGATGATTTGTTGTTCAGATATGGATAGAAAAATACTTAAAATAAGTATATAAATAAAGAGATATGTTATCTGTAAACACAGTAAGACCAGAAGTATTGTACATTGGTTGTTTAGGTCATATGTTTATAGAAAGATGTTTTTCTAGATTGTATGGCAAGAATTCTCTGAAATACAAACCGATCTTAAGCAGCTATGCATGCCAACAAAAATATCTTAACATTCAAAATTAGTACAATTTTTAAAAAAAATATTCAAGCATTATTATTTTATCTAAATTATTTTTTAACATAACTTATTCTATATAAAACAGTTATGAAAGTACTTAGCATTTACTTAGGGTCAAATATGAAAAAAACTTATTAGCTTTGCAAAATTGCTCATAAATTTGTTTGCAATATACTTGCCTAATAAAAAAAATGCTGATATTGTTTTAAAGAACACAAAATTTTAATAGGGAAAAAATAATTAACAGGGATTCAACATTTAACAGGGAATTCAAATCATTTTCGAGAGACAAAAAATTAATAAAAATATGTATTGTACGAGATAAGTTCCCGATTATGTATACTATTGTGGATTTGGTAGAAAAATCCTTAAGTCACAAAAGGCTGTTTTGAAATAACAGAGTTTTGGTTTTGATGGATGCAGAAACTAAATGCCACTGTTGAGGGAGCCGACACTAATCTAACTATGTGGTTTGGTGCGAAAAACAGTGAAAACCCAAAACAAAAAATGTATAACGGTAAAGAGAGGATGCACTTTTTGTTATTAAGTGATCAGTTTAAGATTTTCCCATATATATTGTGTGTTCTTCGAATAAAATAATGATGTTCAAACAGAAGTGAAGGACTTGAACAATCCATTACTTTACAATATAAGTACACACAGGACTAAATTCATATGATATTCTTCAATGGAGCCCATAGAAGACCATTTTAATCTCAATATGTAACAGTATTTTGTTTCAACCACACCCGTTATTAACTTAAGGACATTTTCCTGATAAGCTTACTTTAGCAGTATGCAGGCATCATGTAAAAAATAAGCATATGAAAAAATTGACTTTATGAGTTTTTCCACCAAACTGAAAATATGCTGCAATATGGGCAATGAGACATCAGACATTTTCAATATCATGACAATGAGAATGTGCAGAGTGACATGATAATAAATGTGAAAGAATTAATGGCTCTCACATCATCCTTTGGGTCTGGAATCCTGCCTTCTTCGGACTCGATGGATTTCTTGTGGGAGAGTTTCATGTCCGTGATGAACTGCTTGAAGCCATCCAGGTTCCTGGCTCCCTGATACTTCTCTATCTGTATTTGGATTGAAATATATTTTTTATCTTTCAGAAAAATACAAACGAAGCTATAGATACTACAAATAGTTTAGAGAAAATGAAAACAATTGAAAATGGTTAACCCTTAATGCTCAAGTTAGATATTTACATTCTTTTATGCAAGTTACATCCTGTTTTTATTATTTTAAGAGGTATTTTTTAACGTGTTCATTTTACATGTAGGGTGAAAATTTATAATTAAAATGAAACTGATGCGTGAAGCTGAATATTCATCTCAGTACACCAAACACGTGTATGGAGTGGGTTGTGGGGCATTGGTCGATTTTTTTTCTTTTCAAAACAGAGTTGTGAGGAATTACAATCTGCAAAAAGGGTCTGGTTCTTGTACGTGTCAAACATAATTTCTATTAAAGTTTGAGAGATAATAACTTTTTAAACTTAAGAATAAGTTTTTCTCTTTCATTTTAAAGAACAGAGAAAACACACACGCATTGTTTTGGTTCCTTAAAGACGACACTGCAAACATAATAAAAATATGTCGACACCCAAGTGATGTCATACTTTTAACCCTCTGTCGGATATGCAAATTTTTGAATATGTAGGTTTGTTTTCACTGCAGGAAAGTTTAATTTATATTTCCAACACATTCCTTTCATTTTTACAAACATATTTTTTTTAATTATAATCAGTACAGAAGGTTTTCAAAAGTCCTCCTAATGCTTTAAATTTGAAAATTATGTAAAAAAAAGTTATTTTTTATCAACTTTTATAATATCTGCACTACTGAAAAAACTGGAGATACTTGAATAGATATACACTTTTGTATCAATCAGGTGGTTAAATATATTTAGGAACAAGCTAATGAAAGGAAATTGTTTTTTTTATGTTCAAAAATGCAATTCTCATTCATTTTGAAGAACTGGTTGTTATTTTGGTGACAGAGAGTCGCCACTCGAATCCAAATGGTTAAAATTCTGAAATGAGACACTGCAGATGCAAAGGGTGGACTCAACAAACAGTGATTGCAAGAAAAATGCATTTATGTTTTATCATACAGGGCAAACTGAACGAAAAAGTTTTTTTTATCATCCTTACTTTTATTAAAAAAGGCAAACGACAAAAAAACAACAACATTCCTTTATATTTGATTCCTCAGAAGCCAAAAAGTAAAATAATATTTTTGCTTCAATTCTGAGTTTCCCTTTAATATCCCCAATGCCTTATTTTTACAATTAGATTGTTTTTTACATTTGAACAATTAGAAAGTTATATTTTAGAATTTTGACGGAGCTCTTTCATGACTGTATTAAAATCTTTGTTTTAAAAATGCGTGATATTTTAAACTTAAACGAATTCCGAACAATATTTTATTTTTATTTATATATCTGCTACACCAATAAATTTCAAGGAAAATTTTAATTAAAATCGGCGAAGACAATGTCCAGCCCAGCAAGACAGATTTTACCCCATACTTCGTTTCAGAATATTATAGAAAAAAGAATTAGTCGCCAAAGAAAAAAAATATACAACGCAAACCTTGCCAACAGAAGGAAGATAGACAAGTTTGTTCCAGCTGATGCCATACCTTTCAAATTACTGGCTTTCATTCAAGATTTTACAAGCCTAATTTCCTATCGAACAAGATAAAAATTTATGTCAATCAAGCAATTGGCCACAGTGTCCGATTGTTTCCTGATATCTCATACAGCTGATTTTAAAGAGCAATTTTATTTTGCTATTTTTCATACTTTTGGTAATATATATATTTACAAATTGAACTACAATATTGGAATAATCCTCCAATTTGTCAACACAAATTCCCAACTTTTGATTGTGCTTTATAATATGCTGGAGATTTTACATTTTATGTGGTTGAGCAGGAGAAGATGGTCTAATGCGTGAGCCTCCAGCATAATGCTGGAGAGTTGGTGGGCCTGATTTTTATGAATTTAAAACTTATGTGAAATGGTAGGAAAATTGGAGTGTCACAGGCAAATTATACCTTTCAAAAAGTTACAAGTATACAAGATTGATTAATTGTTAAACGAAGTTATATGTTTTGAAACACAACTTACTCTTTTGCCATCAATAATCCACAACAAAGTGGGGTATCCCTTCACTTCGAAGTCTGCACAGGTCTCTTTGTGTTCTGTGCAATCTATCTGAAACAACAGGCAATAATTGAATACAGCATCATTTACAGTACACAGTATCGTAAAATATATTGGGTAAAATTAAAAAATGTCATACCAGAAACACATGTTATAATACAAAAGTACAGGCTTCTCAAAATTAAACAAATTTTTCAAAACCCTTAGAATGACCATTGCTATTAACTCGTTAGAATCAGGTGGGTTAGAGACTGTTCTACTTTTACATGCATGATATTTTTTATACTACTTGAAATTATTCAGAATACAAAGTTTAATATTTTATTACGCATTTGTAACCCAGTTAGCTATATTAGGTAATAACGGAAAATCTTTAAATAAGGGAAAAATAAATTTTAAAAGTTAAAACACATTGTAATATGTGCATGAAATTGGTGTGTTGTACAACTTGGGCTATATTTCTAATTAAAATCATGCCTCAAAGAGTTAAATTCTGTTTAAAAACTCCAATCGTGTTTACCTTTGAAATGGTGACTGACTTATCATGTTGCAGATTTTCAGCAAGCTCCTCCCACGCCCGGGCCATCTTCTGGCAGTGGCCGCACCAAGGAGCGTAAAACTTCACAAAATGCATCCCGCGCTTCACGGCCTCTTGGAAGGTGGCGTCTGTCAGCACCAGGGCCCCGTTTTCGGAAGTGCCAGGTGTGGAACCCACTGGGGGCACCTGCAATATGAAATCAGTGTTAGAGCAGCAACAGTTTTATTTAAAGAAGTGTATAGATGCATTATAGGACATTTGGCGCAAGTTTTTTTGGGCGATAAATTCCTTTTATGGCAACCCCACCCGACTTTGTTTCAGTTTTTGGATGCTTGAGATGACTTTCAATATAAAAACCCTATGACAATCATTGTGCTGCTTATTTGTTCGTGCAGTTTCCAGAACTATTTTTAGCGGCAATTTCGAATAAGCACGGATGGATACATCAACAATGCATTTTCAAAACACCAGTGTTTTACAGGACTGCTTAAACTAGAAGACGTGTCAAGTCATCGTAAGATTAGTGCTTAGGTAGATTATTTTTGTGATTGTGGTATAACTGTATAGCTTGTGCATAGTTAGTTATGCCTCCTGTATTAAGCATAATTGAGAAGTTCCAGACTAAAATTGGAAGCGGTTTTTATTGTAATTTGCTCTTAAGAGTGTCGGTCAATAATTAAAAACCAGGAAAGTCTAATAACTGCTTCTGTTGCATAAAACTTGATAACAAATTCCAAAATTCATCGGCGCAAACCAAAAATACATTTTGGTGACTTTTCTTGTCGCAAAGAAAAAAAAACTGCAGCAAATGTCCTATAATACATCTGTTCCAAAAAAGCTAAAACAAGGGTTCCCAACCCATGGACTATGAAAGGATTCAAAGTGGCACGTCCGTGGAGCTATTAATTAACCATCAATGTATTGTGGTTTTGCTTTTTCAAAACAAAACAAGCAGTCATTGTTTGATATAATTCAGAAATCAAAATACTTTATCTTGTGAAATAAGTTTTAGATATTTCTCTTTTGGTTTAATTATTACTGCGCATAACTGTTCTACCAAGTTTAACCAAGTTGTTAAAGAAAATGTTTGCTAATATATTTTAAGGTTCAAATTACATTTTGGAAAAGAAAATTATGCAAGTAGAATCCTTTCATTTGAATGAATAGTATTTTCACTTCTCTTATCTATTTAAATATACAATTATATCCAAAACTAGTGAAATTAGTGACAAATGCAAACACAAACATTAAAGGTTATTAAAGTAACAAATGGCAAAATATTTCTATCATTTGATTTTCTTTTTCGACTGAGTGGTCCATGACCATCTAAAGGTTTCAAAAAATGAGCTAAAAGAAATACCATTTGGTTAAAATGTAAATAATATCTTCAGCTAAAACGTGAAAATCAAATTTAAAAAATCTGCTTAACTACAAAAGTGTGATTAAAATATTAAAGTTTTATTACCTTTTTTTCTTGTTTGTAAATACTCAATTTTTCTGTGATAATTTAATAAATATAAAAATTGGAGATACACTGACAGATAATTTTTTAGTTTGTTTCGTATTTTAAGAGTATGGTCACAAAAAACATGCATAATTTTGTAATAGATGATAACTTTTTACAAAAATGAAATGTTTTTTAAAAAGTAAAAATTGGTTTTGAGACTTACGTTAATTGCTGAAATGTTTATACTATGTAAAAACACATTTTATATTAATTCTTTAAATGTCAAACTATTTTTTAACCCTTTGCATTTAGTTGGCTCCACTCAGGGAACATAACGACTAGGTCCTTTTTGGGTCCCTGTTCATGAAAATCAACGATGATATTGTGTTCAGATCCAAAAATATTATGATATTTTCTCTCCATGAGCATAACAAATTCTGGGAAAAAGAACACAAAGAGGAATAACTGTTTCGTAGAAATAAATCAAATGTTAAAGATGTTCTCGGAATACAAAGGGTTAAATGTTAGTTTTGGCATTTTTAGTAAACAAATTTCATTTTTTGGAGAGTTGTTCTATAACCAAACACCTACTTCTTGCCTATTCTCTCCAATGTTATTTGATATGAAATCTTCTAGTCCAATCAAGTCCCTTTTGCCTTGATACTTAACTCCTTTCTTTTGGCCAGCCTCATAGAAGATGAGACTGAAAATAATTCAAAAATTATATCCATGAGAAAAAGTTGATTACAGAATACCTGAAATTCAGTTAATTTTCAAGTTTACTAGACCTTGGTGTGTTACAAAGTGTATGCCAGAGATTCCAAATCAAACATCATGTTCTTTCTAAAGACACTACTCTAAATATAAAATTCTCTTTAAAAGGATTCTTAGTAAAATTAAAAATTAACTTTAAAACAAATGTGGTTTGATCATAAAATAAAATGTTTAATTGAAATTAAATATTTTGTACAACAATAAGGCTATTTTATTTCTTATATATTTTCATGCTTTTTCTTAAATACTGAGAACTACTGACATTTGACTGTTTTGTTCATAAAATAAGTAACCTTGTACAGTCGGGGGAAAAGACTTGAACCAGCTCTTCTTTTTGGCCATTATTTATCATAGAGCTAAACTTAATGTACCATTTCGTGACAATTACACAATGACATGCAAAAAATTTGAATGTGGCTGTATATTAAAATAGGCTCCGACTGTAAACTTATCAATAGCAATACTTACTTTTGATAACTCAGAAATGTTCTTCACCCTCAAAATAATCTAGATTGAAATTTTCAATAATTTCCTACAGTTATATGCAGATATATTAAATAATATGTAGTATTGCTCACATTTGAGGGGCCACCTCCTAATTTAGCAAAGCAATATTCGTATGAAATGAAGGATGCTCGTAGAAAGTTTTAGCAGCAGCCGAGGTTCCTCGTTTCACTGTCGAACTTGCATTACATCGTCTCATACTCTTTATAATTTTCTAAAATTATTTCAAATTGAATATAATCCGTTTTGCTTCTGATCTACTCAATTACCCTTGATCCACAAACAGACACTTAACTTCATTATTATTGATTACTGAATTTATAGAGAAAGAAAAGAGTTTAAATGAAGAGTAGAAAGAAAATAGTTTGAATGATGTAGAAAGAAAAAAAGTAGGATGGTTCGCCAAATCCAACCGTCGGGTGGTTGAGTCTGGCGTCGGAGGTTGTCCCTACAGTTAGGCTGTAGTGTTGGTGATTGTGTAGAAGCCTTTAGAAGAATGAGTAAACTTTTTTTGTAGAACTACTTTTTATAACCACACAAAGAAACTTTGTATTTATTTTCATTCCTTATTATTAGACATTGTTCTCGAGTATACATAATTTGCTAATAGACATCCACAAGTTTTTAATGACAAGAATTAAGCATTTTATGCCAACGCATTTATAGCTCTGCAAAAAACATCAAGAATTTCCTTTAAACACAGTTGATTTTAAATTTACGTAAGATTCTTGAAATTATCAAATTGTTGGAAAATTTAATATACAAAAAAAAAAAAAACTACAAGGAGGAAATTCACGAAATGTTACGCATATATATAAAACTTTCTAAGGGAATTTCTATCAAAATACAGCATGGTTGTTATTCATAACCTTTTTAAATATTAATAATCCTAATTTAAATAAAATTTAAAAGTAATAAAAGTTAGTATATTTTGTTTGGGTCGTTTAGAAGTAACACAGATAAAAATATCTACTTAATAAAATTGTTATTTTGGGAGATATGATTAAAAGTTTAAAATATTCATTTAACATTTACAAGTTCTAAAATTTCGATACTCATAATTAAAAAACAACTTGACCAAATAACTTGATATCCAATGATTGATTTTGTCATAGATTCTAAATATTGAGTCAAAATTGGGTGTTACTATTGGAAATTTTAAATTTGGTGCAGATTTTAATACAAAGATGTCCCCCATGAAAATTTTTTGTATACGAGTTTAGCCCAAAGAATGGTATATTAAGTTTAGCCTAGTAAGAATTTTTTTCACTTTCAGCCCTAGAGTGGCCGAATAATAAGGGGTGGTTCGTTTCCCACACAGTCTGTAGTTGCACAAGCTTTAGTACAATAGTAAAAATCCACACCATACAAGTATTTTGTGCCCCTAGTTGGTGGGTACAGACACAGATAATTGAAAATCACAGATAACGTCGACAGGTAACTTACGAGGGATATCCGGACACGCCTTCCTCGGCACACACGGGAGTTTCAATGGTGCAGTCAACCTACGAGGAGCAGAATTATGTAATCAAATGATTTACAAATTCCAGAGACATATGTAAAAAACTGTCATGTAATCACAAAATAGGAAACTTCAGTTCCAATCATTTTAGATGAACCGCCGCAATCTCCTTCCTTTTAGAACAACTAAAACTTTGTCTTGGAAATTGCACATTTTGTTAATTAAGGTGCTGTAAACTACTGCGTGAGTATAATTAGTAAACACTATAAGAAATTTGTTTTAAATAGTGATAATCCATAACAGGACAATGAATTTGACAGGATATTTACTACCCATGGACCCTATGTCAATAAAGGTATAAATTTCATTGCAAGCTTTTTTTATTTACCTTTTGATTTAAAAAATGTTTTTTTACATGCAGCACTTTAATAAAGGTAGCAAAAAAAAAAGCATTGAAATATTACACTCTAGATTTCTTAATTTATAATAAAATATGACATTTATAATGAAATGAGGCATTTCGAAAGAAAAATACTTACTTTTGCAATAACAAGTTCTTGACTAGAGGAATCTTTATTGTATTTTTCAGCAAGTTCATCCCATACTGGCTTCAACCTTTTGCAGTAACCACACCTGCAAAGTTATTTTATGTCAAATCTCCAACTGCCATAAGGATTCAAATGGGTCTGTTCATAAAATAACGGTTGGTTGAAATAGCATCATACTTAAGAAACATAACAGGCCATTGACAACAATTCACAGTACTGTAGCCTTTGTTTAAATTTTGATTACAGGAATAATGCCTCATCATTTTGAACCATGGCTAGATGATAAGTACAACATGTGATCTGGCACCCAGTGCAGCTTGACACATGTTGGACCTTAACAGATTTAACATGCACCAGTTCCTTATATACGGGTAGAGGTATTTTAAGGATGATGAGGAACAAAACTGGCAACCCTTCGATCAAGAGTTCACTGCACTCTCAAAGACGTGATTCAAACCCTGACTATGATTTCATACTCTATCGCTGGGCCACTAGCTGGCCCTCAAAATATTGCAATTGCAAAGCACTGATTGCAGGCACGTAGGTAAGGGGGTGGTTCAGGGGGTTCAAACCCCTCCCATTGAAAGTCAAGAAAAAAAATTAAAAATTGAATTACTGTAAAAATCATAAAAATACTTTAAAGACTAGAAAAATTTGAGTTTCTAGTATAATACTGTTTGTTGAGTCACATGAGGAAAAACCTAGTATTTTAAAGGGGTCCTATCCTGGAAAATAGTTTTCTAAAAGCTTCTTCAAAAACAGGTTTTGAGGTCATTTTTATCTAAAAATAAGCATAACATGACATCATCATATTTCATTATATAACATCCGAATTTCGGCGACGAAGGGAAAAATTTTTAAAACGAGATCCATATATTATTTTAAACTAGGAATCTAAATATGTTAATTTGTTGTCGAAATTTATTTCATAATTACGGAGTGATATTAACTAATTTTAAAAATAGTTAATAACTGATATTGGTAATGATTTCATGAAAAATAAATTTAACTGTTTCGATACTTATATGCCAACGTATTCCTGTTTACTTGAAAAAACAATAATAAGTTTTAAAAAAATTGCGTGATTTTTTTTTTTTGGGGGGGGGGGGGGGGGGGGGGAGTTAATCAGTCACTGAACCACCCCCATGAAAAATCTATACCTACGTGCCTGACTGATTGGTAGGTTCAATTTAACGCTACACTACAACCACATAATGGGTTGCAACTTTAAGTTAGAGGACAACAATCAAGGTGGATTCCACTCTGCAAATTTCTCTACCACGATCTACATGAGGTTGTTTGAGATATGATCGATTTAAGGCCCCCTTTTCGCAATGAGAAACAAAACCAGGAATCAAGCTAAAGACCTTCCAGTTCTGAGTCAATAAAACCCCCCAAAACTTCAATAACTCTAGAAAATAATTTAATAACATTTTGAAAGAAATTTTAAAAAATTTAAGAGCTTTCACAAAATTCAATAATTATAAAATGTAGTTTATTTAAAATATTTTATAATTGAAAAAAGTTACAATTTGTGAAGGCACTATATATGATATAGATTATATGAGTATTTTTGTTATGTACACAACACAAATTTTGCTATTAGACTAATTTTATAATAATATGCTTGTTTATTTGGGGGACAAAATTTGAATAATATTTACAAAAATAGAATTTTGACGAAACATTTAGACAGACCCGTGATTACTCAACCAGCAGAAATTTAACAATGGATTTTGAATCATGTCTTGTGATTTTGAATACATTTTGAATTAACAGGTTTTCTCTTCAAAATCATATTATATTTGATTTCAGAAAAAAAATCTACCTAATATTTCTTCGAGAATATTAGGTCAGTATATTATAACATTTTACAGATATTAAGTTAAAAATTATTTTTATTTTAACAAGATAACCTTTCATACAAAATTAAGGAAAGCTATATAAATTTGAATATATTCTTTGTAATGTTTAAAAAAACAAAAACATTTACATTATTCACAAAAAACAATTAATTTTATAACAAAAAGTTAAACATTGACATTAAACATGGAAATCTGCAGAAATCTACATCATTTAATTGCAATATTTGTAAACTTAATAATAAAATGTAGTTTTGTGTCAAATTTTTTTCATGAATCACTTAGAAAAAACAGCAGGTTCTTACCATGGTGCAAAAAAATTAACAAAATGTGGAATGTTGCCGATTTTTTGCTTAAAAGTTTGAGCATTATAATTTAACACTTTATCACTATACAAATCATTACATAAATAAAGTTCTAAAAGAAACAAATAAATTACGACAGGCAACAGACAATTTAAATACATTGCCATTCTTTTATATATTTACTCGGCAACTAATCATGTCGTGATTTTATTTTGTTTATGATGAAATGAAAATGAAAATACAGCGCTTTCTCCGGTTACGGATTTGTGTGCATGATCCGTGTTTTAGAACGCCCCTTTAAATATTGCAGGACGTGGACATGAATAATGCCTGCAACATTTCATAAAACATGATATGTGACAATCTCTGCTATATGAAGTCTACTAAAAACACGAAATTTGATACATTGGTACTTTCAAGCACGGTTTTCTCCATTTATTTTTAAACTGCTTTTTTTCTTGTTTCAGATGTCATTGCTTGGCTTATGTGCCTTCATGGCCCAGGAGATAAAGGCGTCAGCTGGGAATCAGAGGATTCCTGGTTCGATCCTGTGCGACAGACTTGACAAGGAAAAGTAAAAAAGTAGTGATATCGTGAACGGAGGGTGGCCAGCTTCACTACAAAATACTAGAAAAGTCGTCCAGAACATCCACAAAAAATTATCGGCGTGTATACGGGATTGGTGTATGATAAATCTGATCGGGGTCCAAGTCTATTAAAGGCGTGGGTGCCAGCTCAGGTGTTGTCCTCGTCACCTGACCATGGTTCAAAAATACGAAGCATCGTTCTCGGGTCTTTCCTTCGAGATAAGAGACCTCCGTAGCCGAGTGGATAAAGGCGTCATCTGGGAATCAGAGGGTTCCTGGTTCGATCCTGTGTGACAGACTTGATTAAGAAAAGTAAAAAAAGTAGTGATCACCTATCGTGAACCCTGAAACCGTAACTTTTCGTTTCAAGCAAATGCTATTTTTGGTTTCAACTTGCAGAAAGCTTTGAGGTAGGAGGTAAATTTCTTTTTAAATAAAATCCAATTGTCTTTCCACGTGTGTAGTATAGTGGTTGTTACCCTCTACTAAATACCTTGTTCAAACTTTAGACTTAATACGTTAGTTTATTTTCTAGAATTCTCTACTGAACTAAGAAAATGCTTTCTCAAGACGAAGTCGCTTGCGTCTATTCTGCCCTTATCTTGCAAGACGATGACATTGCTATTACGGTAAACTTTTTCTTTTCTGAATTGTTTGAAATAAATAAGTATGTGTGTGCGTATAGGTTTTGGGTATTTTTATTTCACAAATATATGACTGCACCGTTTGAAAGACTGCTTATGGACACCCTCCAAAAGGTATAATTGGATTTAAAACTAAATTGTCATTTCAAATGGAATTCAATCTAAAAAAGACCATGTCTCATGCCTAAACAAATTTTAATCGTGAAATTAACTTTAATGTACCAGTTGATTTAATAACCTACCTTTAATTTTAATAAAGGTGGGCTTATAAATTTTGAGTGAACAAATTTTATTTATTTTTTACTTTTATTTATCACACAAATCATATAAAAAATATTTTAAGCCATACTTGAACATATTACTTAAAATAAGGACAACTATAATTTAGATATTAAATATTGTAACATGGAAAATTAAAAATAAAATATTTACTTTGTATATAAATTCATTAATGTCTTCATTTAAAAATAATTTCCATTAGCACATATGTAAAAGGGCTCCCTGTTTTATTTAGTTTATGCTATGGTGCGTGGTTTAAAGTTAATTAGTAGCCGCTGGACACGAGCCAAACACTTCTTAAATTGTTCTTTTTTCATCTAGGGGTGAACAGTCTTATAAATTCACAGAATAGCTGAATCTATTCAGGATCGTTTATTTGTGTATAAATATATTTCAGTTTAGTTGCTTGTAACTTTTAAAAACTATTGTTAAAAACTATATTTAAATTTATAATGTATTAACAACTGTCGGCTCTGCCCCTTTCCCAATGAATCCTTTACAGTCGAGAGGTGACTCTCTGTCACCAAAATAAAGACCTGTTCTTTTAGTTCCCTGTTTTTCAAATTGAACGAGAAATACATGTTCTCGAACATGAAAACAACTTTTTTTGTTAGCTTGTTCGTCTTTATCTAGCTCCATTTTAAAGTACGATATGGCTTGGGTATCTCGGGAGGAACAGGATGCAACTGTTTCATGAAAGGAAGTAATAAACATGTTCTTTGACTGCAAATGGTTAACAAACTGCCATTGTGGTCTTGGTAATGCCTTCTCATCTTGCTTGTTCTTATGAAAGGGTTATCTTGCACAAAATGCCTTTACACCATTGAATAGTAAACTACAATTTTTGAGATACATTACTGAAGAATGGTTCATATATTTATGTTTAAATATTCCTTGCAGGCTGAGAAAATAAACACCATCCTTAAAGCGGCAGGTGTAGAAGTGGAGCCATATTGGCCAAGTATGTGTAAAGTTGTCTATTAATATTATTATTGTTAATACTTATATGGTTGAATGTTTAGTGTTGTGTTCTTATTTCAAAGTTTTTTTATAAATTTTTAATGATTGCCTTTTATGAGTTCTAATTTGGCAAAACACAAATAATCATCTCTACTAATTTTCTACTGATGATTGAATTTGGAAAGATGATACTTTTTTTACTCCAGATTCGAATAATTTTAGTGTTTGTGAAATTTGCCAAATTGTTATAATTTCTTTGCCTTTTATAATATATAGTTATAATTCTTATAAAAAGCTGTTCATAACCAATATAATAATTAGCTGCTGATAACCAATACAAGCAAATCGGTTATCAGCAGCTAATTATTAAAGCAACTCAAAGAAAACTTGACATTTTATTGCTACGATTTCTCAAGAGAAAGTTTTGCATTTCCTTCCAAATTGTTATTGTATTAAGAGTATGCCACTATTTTTGACAAAAAAAAATTTGATGTGTTATAGGGTAGGCATTTTTAATCTGCTTATTATTTAACAATAAAACAGAAATTGATGCATCATTTCACTTTTACATTATATTAGTATTGTCAATAATTCTAAAAATAGAATTTACTTAAGATGGGAATAATTTTTTTTTTTAATTTATGGAAATTGTTTTTAAAAAAATATAATAAAAGCACATATAAAGTTCTTTATTTTGCTGACAGTTAAATAAATCCAATCTAAATTTATGATTTTTACTAAAAATATTTGTGTATCAATTGAACATATTTAAAATAATTATTTTTGTATTTTGTCTATTTAATGTGTAACTTATAAGACATGCTTTTATTTATATGCTTAAATAATTAAACTGGTCTACATCTATTATCCTATTTCAAGACATATTTGTAATATCATCATACTAGAAATGCATTTTATTGAAAGTGTTGTGGAAACAGTTAATTGTTTTTTAAAAACTTTTTATAGTTTATCCTGAATTGATGTTATTAGCAGAAAAATTATCCTTTTAAGTAAGTGCATTTGTTTATGGTGATAAGTAGTGGTGGCGGTAATACTAACCAGGATTATGTCTATGCAATTTTAGCTATCGGGTGCTAAAAGTGTGTGTGGGGGGAGATAAAAAAGAAACAATAAGTGGGGGTCAGGAGGCAATGCTGTTGCACAAAAATATTGGGGGGAGGGGGGGGGGGGGGGGGCTGTTTCTAATGTTTCCTAACATTGAAATAAATATTATATTAAATATTGCACATATATACTCCCTCATTATTTGGTGTTATTTGAAGTACACCAACTTATAATATACAATAAAATAATATTTAATAACATAACTTTAAGAAAGGTATAAGTTAAGAATAAATCTGATTTATGACAAGTTATCTTTCTTATTAAAGTTAATAATGATGTATTTTTTTAAGGTTCAGGTAGACATATTGGCTTCTTTCTAGAAAATACTTTAACAAAATCATCGAGATTTAACTGCATAATTGCTGGGTGATATATACAATGATGAACATATCCAATTTCAGTTTCATGCAAGTAAATAGTTCAGTTGGATGTCCGACAGTTGCCAGTGCGCGACTAGCTTGTATTGTTACATAGAATTTTTTTTTAATTGCATCTCTTTTTTTCTCCTGCGTTTCTGCTATAATTTTGTCACTCACATTTCCTATAATTTTGTCACTAAGTTTTTCACTCACATTGATGTCTTAAAATTTAATGTAGATTTACATTTTTTAGGTCCCTTTTTTAAGATGTTTGGTACCTTTTTCCCCTTGGGTTTAAAAGTGTTGCGAGCCCTGTAATGACAATGGTGGGATAGCGAAATTGTCATTTTGGTATGCTTGTTTACCAGTTATAAATCCATTAAGAGAGTTTTTAGTGTATTGGACTTGCACCAACAAAGCAATAATTTTTCCCATGTGGTGAATCCATGCCTCAGTTACTCGACAGTTGCATAATTGCCAACCAGAATACACAAACACTGAATTCTAAAACATTTTGCTGAGTGTTTAAGTGACATAGTGTAAAGGAAATTTTGATATCTTTTACATATTGTAATATTTATAATATATACACATATATATATTGTAATATTTATAATATATACACATATATATATATATTGTAATATTTATAATATATATATGTATTGTAATATTTACATATAAATTTAATTGTAACTACAACTGATAAACAAACAAATTTTTTCCCTGTTAACAATTTCCCAACTATAATAAAAGGAAGCACTTTGAATAATTTGGCCAGAACAGCCAGAGGATATTGGTGAGCTGGCCTGAACACGGCTTCTACCAGCACAGTATTCACATCAATTCGCTTGTCTTCAACTTATCACAGGAGCTCACCGAGACAGGGGTACTGTGGTGGTCACTTCCTACATCCGATACTTTCTCTTCGACTCGAGTAAGTAACTTGCGTAAGCTCAATGGTTAAGTATTGGCATAGCCTGCACAACTCTGCTGTTAACAGAAAGAAGCCTCTAACTCCAAAAAGCAAAATTTGACAGGAAACAAGGAACACCAAATTTATCACCTGCATCAAAATTTAATATTTTAAATACTATAATACACAATAATTTAATGATAATTTTATTTTATTTTACATGTAAGTTTATCAAAGTTTTCTATGTACATCTCAGCATCGATTTAAATCTTTAGCATCTTTTTAGTATTTACTTGTCATATAGCCTGTCGTACTTCTGCATAGCCTGCTTGTCATATTTCAATTATCAAAACCCACCTCAAACTGGAGTTGGGCCAATATAAATTTCACTATAACTCACCATTATATTTGATTGATGGATTCTTAATGTCATTAAAAGGTGTAGTTTTTAAAACAAATCGAATAAGCTAAAAAAAATGAATAAAGTTTTTTTTTTTTGGGGGGGGGCTTTTAACTTATGATGGCAGAACTGCCCAGGTTCAATTCCGAGTGACCAGCAAATGTACTGTGAAACATTGTCAACCATTGGTCAAATCTAAACCAGTTTTGTTTGAATGCCTATTATTGGGCAGCAATGGAATGTCTCGTCTCTCTTAAGTTAGAACTGTACCTCTCTCTTGCAGCCCTGTTTGCGAAGGCCCTGGAGGGTGTCGACCTAAAGCAGCTGATCACCAGCGTGGGCTCTGGGGTAGGAGGAGGAGGTGGGGCGGCCCCTGGGGCATCTGCAGGAGGCAGCGAGGCCCCTGCCGCCAAGGAAGGTATGCGTGTATTCTTCATTTCGATTTTTTTTTTTAATGTTCAGTTGTTATTACTGTTGTGATTTCAGGAATTAAAGGTTATCTTTTTTTAAAAAAAATCTTAATTTAAGTAGCTAATGCAGTGTTCATTGTAGCCATCTTTTGGTGGGCAGTTGGTTTCTTACTGACTACTACAGAAGGGCTCTTAAAACGAATATTGTTTAAATAATTTTACTAAACCTATTAAACATGTTTGGCTTTAATTTGAATGAAATACAACTTTGTATTTAAGTTGAAATCCTACAGCTTTTAGTTCCTGAACATATTTCATATTCATTTATTATAATTTATTAAATATTTACTTTTAATAAGCCTATTTGCGACTAGGAGCTAGATTTTCATTGCAAATATGTATAATTTTGCATAAAAAAATAAAGTTCTTATAAATTGCTTTTAAGGTTCTTTAAAAGTCTTTAGAAACTCCTTACTTTTATTTGTATAACTAAAGGGCTCCTCCCCCTGTTCCACTGATGCTCCGCCAACCCCTGGGAGTATCCTCTTTGATTTGCTTTTCAAACCAGTTCTCGCTTAGCTCGCTGTAAGTTGCTTCTAAAGCAATGCTTGGTGTAGGGTAGAACACAAAGACAATGACCTAGCAACAATGATTTCTTTAGCTATATAAATCAGTACAGGCCCAGTAGCAGAAAAATTCTTAACATTCTGCGACAAGATTTTAGTGAATAAGATTTGTCTGCAACTTAATTTATTATATAACTATTGGTATACCTTTCATGAGCAAGAATTCGATCAAAGAGAGAATCTCAGTAATAGTATTACTTTGTTATTCACTTTTTTTTTATGTGCTGTTTAATCATTGCTAGATTATAAGTATTCATCACTTAAATAATAAAGTACCAATTATTTAAATATTTAACATTTTTATGAATAAATACGTACACATTTATTAAATAGTTTCAGAATTTGAAACAAAAACTAATTATATTAACAATATTTTCTATGGAAAGGACAAAACAAATTAAAATTTTATTTAATTGTTAAAATTTATAAATGAAACCAAAGAAAGATTATTTTCCGAATTTCCTTGATAAATTAAAATTTGAATTATAACTTTAAAGTATGGTAACTTAATTAAATTGCAGAGTTCATACTGGAAATAAAAAAGGGAAGGGTGCCAAAAGAAAGCATTTCTTTTTTTATCTGCTACTACTTTAATAAGCAAGTCTTAAAAAGAAAAAATTACTTCAATTTAAATTATTATTTATTAAGGTTTTAGACATTTATATAAGTTTCATAACAGCAAGTCTGATAAATCATGCTTTCCTTTTCATTGAAAAATATTCATAATGAATGAAATTTAATGGAAACTGTCAAACTAACTGTAAGCTAATGTTCAAACTGTCATTTTACATGTAAAAGAATCATGACATAAAATCAAATATTTTTCATATGAGTTTTTTTTAAAATACTAGAATTCACACAATATCCTCAGGAATGTTCAAATATTCCAATTTATAAAAATGGAGGAATTCGCGAAGTCCCATTTTTTACAAACTTGGTAGAACTAATTGGTTAGCAATACTAAATATATATATAGATAAAAATAAATTAAAACTACAGAAATGCTTTTCTAAATGAGAAAACTGGCATTAAACATATAGTAAAACAAGTTTTCTGTGTTGAAAACCGGAAAAGCCACCAGTCTAAAATGCCGATTTTGGATAAAATCAGCAACTGCGATTAGCTGATAATATTCAAATTCTTAACAAAATCAATAAAACAATTAAAAAAACATGTTAAACCTAGACAAAAATTAATAAATATGGAAAAGAAATGCATTTTTAATCACCAAAATTGCCGATTTTTAAAAAAACTTGCATCATTGATTACCTATTGACTATCAAATAGATGAGATAAGAATGAGTAAAAAAATCAGCTATTAAAGTAAAAAATTGAGTTCTAAATCCAAAAGAGAAAAAAATGATCACCAAAGTCGGAAATCTGCCATGAAAGGTGTATAAAATACGGTTGTTGTTTAGCGCAAATTCCCTTCTCAAAGACGGTTCTGTTAATTATTTCTAGTAATGTATCTTCTCAAAAAATAGGTAATGAAATTTGAAATGTACCAAATGGAGTTGCCAAAAGAGAATCGACAACAAAGAACGTCTGCGGAGATTTGTTCAAACACGTGTATAACTGGTTCTTATTCTTCAAACATGTTTATGTGGGGGAGCCCCACATTGACAAATAAACAATTTCTTTTTAAGGTGTCAGCTGGGAATCGGAGGATTCCTAGTTCTATCCTGTGTGATGGACTTGACAAAGAAAAGTAAAAAGTAGTGATCTTGTCATCGGAGGTTCATTTATAATGTTAATAAAAAAAATCATCTTGTAAGAATTTGCACAAAACTGGATTTTATTTTAAATAGTTGTGTATTACTAATACCACTTGTTTAAATATATAACAATTGTTTTTTTAGAGCCTAAAAAGGAAGAAAAGAAAGAAGAAAGTGAGGAGTCCGACGAAGATATGGGTTTTGGTAAGTAGCCGATAAAACATTAACTTTATCCTTTTTTATAACGTTAATATGTTTGGATCTATGTTTGGATGTGTCCATTGAGTTAAGAGATGCTTTTAGATCTATTTACTACCCATTGACCTAAAATAAGTACCGGGCAGAAGACTGCCCTTTGGAGACAAGTTAGAAGTATATAGTTCTTTCGTTTGGCATAGGATAAAGTGCAGATATCCTGGTTTTAAAAGCACATTCCCGGTTATCAAGAAGTCTTTAAATGTTTGTCATGCTTTCTTACTTGCAAGAAGACAAAATAAATTTATCAAATATTCAAAATCGATGCAACACAACCAACAGTGCAAAAGCCAAGATAATTTTTTTTCTTTCTTTTTCTTCCAAACAATTCATCCGCAGACCACAGTAAAGACCACCCCGCCCAAAGGAAATCCTCACTCCAGTTTATATTTAGCTCTGTTCGCAAAACTGACTAAATTTCTCATTGCATACAGTTGCTATCAATATCCCCTATTCCCTGTAACCAAGTTCTGTATGCAGAAATTCTGATGTTGTATTATGTGTTATTTTTTATAGTTAGAGATATCAAAATAACTTTTAAGATACATTAGGCATTTAATATAATGATCCTGCATTTAAAATAATGACCCTGCATGGAATTATTAAAAGTTATTTTAATTCAGTGGTTATAAAGAGGGTCTATGTCTATTGTGTTATTAAAATTCCTGATATATCGTCATTGATACTGTAAAAAATCATAGTGCTTTTCAGGAGAACAAAAAATAATTGGTTTTTTATGATGATTCTATGATATAATTATTTTTTCTTCATTTGATTATATATTTTTTATTGGATTAGCTGATGTGAGAGTGCTTGAGGAATTTTTGTCACAAAATGCTGCATATAGTAATTATAAAAATAATTAATGTTTTGACATAAGATCTTTTACAGTCAATGACGACTATATGAGATTTCAGTGAATTAGTCCAAGAATTTTATTTAAATGTCAATGTACTTCGGCGAATGATTTTTAACAGCTTAGTCAGTACGTTGCTTTATTGACTTGTTATGGTATGCAATACCATACTTTAAAGCATATCCCTTTAACACGAGGCAACGGGAAAATCATAGGCGATTCCTACAGGATTCATTACAGTTGTTAGTATTTTTTATTTCTCTTTCGTATGTTTCTTTAATTTCATGGGAAAGTCTGCTTTCATTCCTTTCATTTGAAACCCTCTCCCTGATGTATAAGACAAGAATAACTGTTGTAAAAAGTGAATTAAAAAACGAGTTAAACAGGAATTGTTCAATTTTCAAGCATATTCGGAATAAGCGAGAAATTCTTATTTACTTTGTCAGATTTAGTTAACTGTATTGCAGTGTTCACTTTAGAAATAAAAAAGGGCAGGGCGCTGTTGGCTGTAAAAGGGCACCCCATTTTTGAAAAGGCACTTCTTGTTGGTAAAAGGGCACTTTAAAAAAAAAGTTTGAGATGGGCGTGGCCACTCGTTGAAATATCGGACGAGAGACCAAACAAAAAAAGTTCCGATTTGTTGATTGTTATTGCGCTAGAGCTGCATATTGGGCTATTGGTGACAATTTGGGGCTTATTTTGAAAGAAAGAACCGTTCAAAAATTATATCTCTCTATGAAGATACTACTTAAAATCCAAAATTTGACACTTAAAAATTAATGTTTTCGCTAAAACCCAAATCTGTAAGTAGCCCTAATCAGACCCCTTACAAAACTGATAAAAAGGCTATACTTAAATCTAAAATTTGGTAATAAAAGGCCTAATATTGTAACCACAAACAAACTTCACTTTAAAAAAATATAGCATTTCATATGCTGGTACAGGCAACCAATAGGATTCGGGGAATGCTCCGTGCTCGAAATAACCACGAAATCATCGCGATTGTACAACTCGCGTAGTTAAAAGGAGTTCGTTTTTCTACTGTCATAATTAACTTAATTCCAATTTACACACATTTTTTTTAATTAATCGATGCATTTTTTAAAGACATCTAGGGAAGCAAGGGCGCTTGTGCTTGACTAAAAAGGGCAAGAGGGGCGGAATTTTTGAAAAAAGGGGCATGAGGGCGCTATCAAGAAGAAAAAACGGCAGGCACGTCGGACCGCCCTTAAAAAAACGCCTAGAGTGAACACTGGTATTGCAATAGAAACAAGAAAAAAATATTTTCATATAATTTTAGTTTCAATTAGGGCATGGCATATCTTTTTTACTTTTTAAATTTCTCACAAATAAGCTTATTCACTGAAATATTTTATATCATTATATATCCAGTGAACATTCTGTTACAACTACAGTTAATAGATCAGAATGAATTTTAAGTATAATTGGTCAAGCAAAAAAACCTGTGCAATCACTGAAAATCCTTTCTGCCATTGAGGGTATGTAATATTCAGTGTAACAAATGGTTGAAGAAATTAAATTGTATTTTTATCTCTGGTATTTTGTGATTTATGTTTTTTTTTAATTACTCTAATTGTTCTTTTCTGCTTTTAGGACTCTTTGATTAAGGCATCACCATTACTTCTACATCTGTTGTTTTGAAAACAATCACTTTCTAAATTTTTATTTGTGACCTCAAATGAGATTGAGTTTGTGTTAATTTAATACTTGAACAAACCAGAAAGTATTCTTCATTTATGGTGCCTAGTCATGAGTACTACATATGTGTATGTAATGTCTAATAAATGTTTAGTTAACTAAGTTGAATGTTTTTATTTTCAATGGAAAACACTGTTTAGCGAAGCAAAATATATACATCTTCAATTTATACAGAATTAAAATATATTAGGTTATGCACAGCAAAGTCAAAAATACTCTTATTTATCTTGTCCAGTTGTGAGCAATCGCAGAGCCTTTTGGAGATTTTCAATTGCGGTGGGCGCATCTTCATATTGCATTGCGCTGACGGCCCATTTGCAGTACTTCTGGGCTCTCTGGTAATCCTCTGGCTGCAGCAGAGCCCCATCTACAAATAAAGGTTATTTATTAACCCTCTGCACTCGAATAACAACCTGTTCTTTTGTTCCCTGCTCTCCAAATTAAACAAGTACACATATTCTTGGAAATTAAAAACACCCTAAGTTGGATGCAATTAGATAATCAAAAGCAATACAATTGCTGCTTGTGCACGCACGACTTGACTAAAACTCGCATGGAATTTGAATAGACAGATTTTTTTAAAGATACCTTTGCTCCTCTCCTCTTGATAGTCATCTGTGTCGGAAACCACAGGCACCGGTTGGATGGCGCCATTAGGGGTGGATGGGGGAGCGTGAGCTCCAGGCACTGGCAAGTTGAAGCCCTCTGGCTGGAATCCTGGCATGTTGAACAACCCGCCAGTGGGGTAGGGGGCCTGAGGAGGGGGAGCCTCGTAGTTTAGCTTGTCTTCAGGTTGCGTGTCGAACTCGGAGTCCTCGTCTCCATCTGAAAGATTTTGTATATAGTAACACTGCACTCAAGTGGTGTCTCTCGGTCACCAAAATAACCCATTCTTTTTTGTCCAGTTCTTCTAATCGAATGAGAACTGCCTGTTCTTGAATGTAAAAAAAAAAGGGTTTATTTTGTTAGTTTATTCTTTAACTTCATTTAAAAGTATGACATCACTTGGGTATCAACCTATTTTATTAACCCTTTGCACTCCAGTGTATGTTTAAGTCATTAAAATAATGAAATTTTTGTTTTTCTATTCTTCAAAATAAAATAACCTATCCTTGAGTTTAAACAGTTATTCTTTTGCATATTTCTATTAACTTCAATAGAAATGATTTTCGTCATCTAGAAGCACCAAGTATGTAGGTGATTTTCTTCAAATTGAAAATCCTCCCCCTCCCCCCCCCTTTTTAACAAATGTCGTAAACCACTCGATATATGTTTGGTATACTGAGATGAATATTCAGCTTCCCTCGTAGCCTTTTTATTTGTACAATTATCCACCCTAAATGTAAAAAGAATGAGAACAGGATGTAACTTTTATAAAAAGAACAAAAATATCAAACATGTTCCTCAACCATAAAGGATTAAAACAAAAATATTTAGGGCATAGATTTAAAGTAACAATTTTATTTTCTTCCAAATTTAAGATAATGCTGTCCAGACAAAATATAGTGAAAATAATTTTTCAGTGGCATAGATTTTACAAATGTTTTTTAGGTTGCGATCCCATGCGGCTATGAACACAAAACAAATTTAAAGACTTCACGTAAAAAAAAAATCCTAATTGCGGGGAAACCTACTTCCTCCTTCCATGGCCAATGGACCAGCAACAGGTGTGATGCCGTTCTTCAGACAGTTGTGGATGTATGTGGATTTCCACTTGGAGTACTTCTTGTGGTGCATCACCTGTAGTGACAATTCCGTATGAAACATGAGGAAAGTAATTATACAGGGTTTTGCATGTTTAATCACACACCATATTCTACAGCTGATTAACCTTCTGACAGATAAGCAAAATATCAAATCCATATTTCCAACTAATTTCTTAATTTAAAATGGAAAAACATTTAAAAGTAGAGATTTCCTATGTACTTTTACAATGTTCACTCTAGAAATAAAAAGAGGCAGGGTGCTGTTGGACCTGGGAACAATGCTATGTATTTTTTAACAATAGTTAGATGATGAGGACAGCACCTGACGCAACCTCAACATTTACGATTTGAAATAATCACTTTAGAGCAATGGTTCTCAATCCTTTTTCTCTCGCGTCCCCGTGAGAAAACCCGTTTATCTCATAACCCTTGTCATCCATCCCTCTACGCAAAATAAAATTTGATAAAACGATTTCCACAATTTTTTTTTAATTCGATGCCTTTTTTAAAGGCATCTAGAGAAGTAATGAAAAGGGCAAAATTCTAATAATAAAGGATCTTGGGCTTTACTGAAAAGGGCAAATGGGAAGAAATTTTTGAAAAAAAGGCACAAGGGCGCTATTGAGATGGAAAAAGGATGGGCAGGGCGAAGCGCCCTTTAAAAAATGCCTAGAGTGAACACTGTACTTTGATATCATGTGCGCTACTGGGCTAAGTCGAGATACGCGAAAGCATACCATCCATTAGGAAATAACTTCATTGTGATACTCAACACCTCAAGTTAAAGTTTTTCTCATTTAAATTTATTCTTATTCACTACTTGCGGCGCAATCCAAAATATTGTTTCAAGTAATATTACTGTGTAATATTACTGTGCACTGGCACTTATCATTCTAACGATAACAATGTGGCATTATCTATGCATTTAGAAAATTTCTTATACAATCTTCATTGGGTGCCATTTAGCCCTGCCTATTAAATTCTGGGAATAATGATTATGCAAATGCAAATATTGACAACTGGTCCAGTCTAGTATCTCCTAACTATTCCCCGATGAATATCCAACTTTTTCTGAAAATCAATTACTGCTGTCGAATTAACAATATTCACTAGCAAAATAAACAAGGATTTAGAAAGTGTAACACATCATATAAAAAACAGCTACTGAACTATATTTGATTTTGTAATGTGTACAATACTTTTTGGACAGCCTGTATATTAAGGGATTCAAGACAATATATACTTAAAAATAAAATGACACTAATAGTTTTAGTTATAATATTACTAGAATTTTGTCAATTCTATCTGGATTGTTTAAGATAGTACATGCACTTATATTAAGTAACTTATCAACTTTAAATCCCTTTTCTCGGTGAAGTTTTTTAAAATTTGACTAGTTAAATATCCATTCCTTTTAATTATAATTGTAGTAAAGACATTTCCCAAATGCAGATAAGAATAAATATTTTAGAATTTTTAGTAGCAATTCCTGAATATAAAAAAATGTATGCAATGAAGCATTTTTTTTTTTTTTGTAATCGAGCTGTCGTTTGTCGCAGTACTGGTTCTAGGATGATTACGAGCAATATTAAAAAGCTGGACAATCAGCTGAACAAATCCAAACCCAATCACGTTCTGTAACAGCTACTGGAAGATTTTTTATCAAGTACTTGATGTTGATTGGGACATCAAAAACACTCTTACTTCCTCACTTGGCTCTCCAAAGGTGTTCACTACATCATAAATAAAGCCAGCTGTGTAAAACGCCTTCACGACATTCCTGGAAAACAATTCAGGTTATTGTTTACATTTTTAGAAGATTTCAATATTAGAAGATCCTAAAGTTAATTTCACTAATGTTCAATTGAACAAAACTTTTCCTAATACATGGTGTTTAAGAATTATCTTTACAACTTTGATACAAAATAAATCCTAAAAGAAATAAGATAGCTAATTTATGTTGATAGCCATGAAGTTTTATTTGTATGCAGTTAAAAAAAAGTTTATGAGTAAAACTTTATGTGTTGCCATCACATTTACAAGCAACATTACCTGCCTTATTTCTTTTATGTTTTATTGTGTGTTAATGTTGTAAATATAATTTTCATATTCTGATGAGAGAAAGCTCAGTGCATTGTTGGTGCAGTAGTGTTGCATTAATTGTTTTGTTATGGTGCATCGCTGGTTTTGGAAAAAAAAAACTGTGTACAAACAAAACCAATGTATTGCTGTTGCATGCACTTCAAGTAACCTAACTGAGCTATCTTATTTCTTTTAAATTTCATTGCATGCTAAGATATTGTGTGAAAGATAATTCTTAAGCACCCTGTATGGGAAATATGAAAAATATTCCATAGGATATTTAGGGAATATTTTTGAGATACAATTATTGTAAAGACTCAACAAGAATTTATTTATCATGAAACTAAAATAGGTTCTTGTCAGTTTTAAAGCTGCAAGGCAATGTTAATTTATATTTTTAACCAATTAATATGTTTTTTTATATACTTTTTTAAAAATTAAGTATTTTTTGGTGGCTTTTAGACAAAAGAGAGAATAACACTAAATACATACAAAACAATACACAATAAAGAATTCAAAAGGGGAAAAAAATGGGCCTTTAGCGGTTCGTTGCAGTAAAAAAAGTATGTCATAGCAGTGATCAGGCAAAACTGTTAATATCATATTGCATGAAACCTATTAAGATGAAAAAATTGCTGAAGATTTCAAAAATAATTTCTTTACAAAAATTAATCTGACTTGAGATCATGTTTGGAAAGATTCCTCAAAGTGGTGAATAATACCTTTCAATCATTACCTAGGACTTAGTGAGAGTATACTGAAGCTGTATTATTGTAGGTGAAAAAGGGTGTAGAATTGTTTTGTATTTCCACTTTACATAACCTTCTTGTTTTTGATGATAACTGTTCCTAAAGATTTTTTATAATATCTACCAAAAGATATGTAATCATTCTATATCACCAGTTTTTTTTTGTTTGTTTAAAATACATTTTACAAAAGAAGATGCTGATGTTATTCAATTGACAATAACAGGAAGAAGGAATTATGTTGATCATCATTGGGTCTCGCAAAAACTAAAATCTAAAAAAAAATGACTTTTAATAACAGTTTTTAAGAGTTGCCTATTGTTTGAGTCACAAAAATATAAATTTAAAGAAACAGCTATTTATGGTTGACTATGTGTCCATTACATATTATAGGAAGCAGTCCTCTAAGAATTGTAAAAAATGTCAAAAGATTAAATCATACATTTGTTTCATTTGAGGTTCAAATAACTGGTAGAACTTAAAAAAGTTATTTTATTAGTAAGCCCCATTTTGTAACTGCCGAGTTATAGCCTAGGCTCCTTTGGCCCACTTCCAGCATACTGGCTTAGATAATGCTAAAACTAGTTGCGTAAAATAAAAACTTGTAAACATAAGAATTGGAAAAATTAAAATTTACTATGTAGACAATCTTACTTGTTGAAGTTCCCTGCTCTGTCCTCCCCATCTGCCCACAGGAAGAGTTTGAGAGCATAATTCTCGATGTGCGCTTGTGCCACAACCTCGTTCGTGATGGCCTCATCGTCCTGTCTCACCTTTTTGATCTGCAATCAGACAACACACAATGCATGAAAATTTATACTGGTTTTACGGACGTTAGCAGAAAACAAGATACATGATTAGGTAATAAGAAAATATATAAATTGGGAGTCGAGATAGCAGATGAATGTTAACACTTATATAATTGTTACTTAAATGGTTGGCTATATTAACGTTGCAGTACAGAAGCACAAAGGGCTATTGGCGAAGATTGAGGATCTTTCCTGAAAGAAATGCTTTGGAACACTGCCATGTTGTTTTGAGGATAACATCCAAGTTCTCCAAACTTTCACTTCATACAACAAATGCAACGTACAACGACCCCTCCTATAAGCATATATTTGGCAGACAACAGGATTGGACTCACAACACTGTAATTATGGGCTTGCTACTCATCACTTGGATACTATCCTAATAACAGCTGTGTGTCCAGAAATTTTTTGAGTCCGTTTACGGACCCTTCCCAAAATTTCATTTCCCCAAAACGGACCTATTATAAAATGGTAACCTTCCAACTCTCCTTCTGTGAAACAGAAGAAACTATAGCATTTGATGTCATGCACAAAGTAAAGCTGTTGTTATAGAATATAAGCTATAAGGATGAAAATCTTCCTTGAATCCTTAGTTTTCCATTTTTTTAAAAATCCTGTTTAAAAAAATCTGTGAATTTTGGTCCTTTTATTGCAACATGAACATACAACATTTTTGCTTGTTTTTATCTCTGTATAAAGCACTACTTAATAGAAATTTTAATTGCATTCCCTGTTTATTTGTATTATTTTATTTGCTCAGCACTTTAATATATTTTATTTAGGTATTTTATTTAACCCTAGGGGGTGTGTGAATAATTTCTTCATTTTTTTTAAATGAAACTCTCCCATCATATTTTAAGACATGTGGCACTTGAAAAAAGTTTTAAAAGCTATTTTTTTGTTTTACGTAAGATTTTCACAAAAATATTTAAATATTGGAAATGTGTGACATTTTTTTTTTTAAATTAAAAAAAAAAGTAAACCCTAGGGGGAATTTTCAACTTTTTCGCTATTGTTCATATTGTGTATAAGTAGAAATTCTAAAATTACGTGAATTTGTTAAAAAAATTTTGATAAATAAGAAGATTTTTTTTTGTTTCAATACAATTATTAGTTTAGCAGTTATTTAATATTAAAATCGTCGCTGCTAAAATTTCGCTTACAAGCAATTTTGTCTGTCGAGTTTTTGACACACTATTAAGAGGAGATATCCAATATTTTTAGGAAATGTAGGAATAGGTTTGAATTGAAGAATAGTTGAAAGAACTTAATACTTGCAGGCCAAGCTGTTTTAAAGGTAGCTAAAAAAGTATTGTGGTTAGGACATATTGTCACTGTCTACAATGTATGAAGCCAGCATTGGTTTGCGAAACAAACCAAAGATGATTGCGTAGCAATCCTCAGGGGGTTGGCGGGGCCTCTAGTTAAAAAATCATAAAAATAGTCATGTTAAAAAAAAACTTGGACCCTGAATAGTAATAAGATGAAAATAAATAAAATATACAAATTAGATAATTAATGTTTTTAGAATAGAGTAATAGACAAATGAAAGAGCTTGCCTGATTATGTTGTTAATACTAGTCCTGTAGAATTAACAGTGGATAACTGAGTGGGTAGCTTAAAAAAACCCATTGGATCAGGCATTGGGGGATTGTTAGGATGTGTTGGGAAAGACCAGCCTTGCTAGGGCTAGATCCTGAAGTTGGTCATTATTATTTGAATTTTGTTAAAATAGAATAATTAATGTCAACCCAAAATTTAAAAAAAAAAGGGGGGGGGGGGATATATACTGTGAATATATTGAATGTGAGATACTGACACTTTCCAGCCAATCCATAAGACTGAGGAAAAATGCAGAATTTCCAGGGGACTTGTCATTGAGTTTCAGGCCTGTCTGCACAGCATACAAGCGACCTAAGAAACACAAATAAAAGTTATAGAAAAAAAAATCATTAACAATAATTTAAACCTTTAAAAAGCTTTAATGTCTATACATTATAATTAAATTACCTTACCAATAAGCAAGATAGACTCATACAATGTGAATAATGAGCAAAACTTATTTTATCAAAATTTGAGGTAATGAGTGATTTAATGCTTTTTTTTGTTACATCCCAACCGGAGCTTGTACATGATAAACTCATATGATTCAACATTGAAAGAAAATAAATTTTGAAAAATATAAAATATCTTTTATTGATTTTGTAGATGGTCAATGCTTAGTGGCCTTCCTCCTGGCTTCAGATTGATTTGTATATAGTTATAACTAGGCATTGTAAAGAATTTCACAATGAAAATTAAATTGTGTAAGGTACATTTTAAATTTTATTTATTTTAATAATAAGTTTATATATTCAATCCTGTCTATAATTTCAGTTCCAATTGGCAACCATGCCCAATATTTGCATAATGTATATTACAAAGCACGTACAAATGTGTCTCTCATTGGTTTTATGTACAGCAATTAACTCCACCTGCTTGTGACATCACACACTGGAAAATATTTTCATATGTTTTACAGGCAAGCAGCGCTAATTCGAAACAAAATCTTAATTAAAAAGTTTTCTTTCGAAATTTTTTTGTTGGTTTCAGAATTTGATGTAAGATTGCATGTCGCTCATTGGTTTCATTTACAGCAAATTGCTCCTCCTACTTTTTTATGGGACATCAATATCTGGACAATGGTACCAATATAGATCTTCCATGCCATGTTTGTTTACAAAAATTTAGTTGGTGACGTGATCCTCTTGTTCTTTATTGTTACATTTTTGTGCCATATTTCTAATCAGTATTAAGCAAAAATATATTTTAAAAATTGAAAAAACATCGGAGAAACCAGTTTAGGCAGTGGATCGCCATGCACTACTGCTTACAGCGCCAAAGCGTCGTTAAGCAGGCACACTTACGGTAACCATCCCACTTTAACATTTCACTATAGTTGCACCATTTAGTAAATAATTTAGTTCAATTTAGTTACTTTATTCTTCCTTAATAATTGTAATCTGATTGTCAATGGAAAATGATTTTTTGAAAATATATAAACAAAATAGTGTAAATAATTACAAATTCGCAAACAATTGTAGTTTAGAATCCGTCAGATTTTCAGTTTCGATACCCAAGTAATAAAAAAGTGTGCTTACACCAGTAAGTTATTGGAGGATCTCTTTTTTCATGTTCCTCGGCAATTTTTAAATAGGGTTGAATGGATTTTAATCCGAGGGGTACTACTTTAAAAGTGGCCATATTTATTTATTTTTATACAAAATATTTATTATATGCGGAGACGACAGTGATCAACAAATGTCAACAGAAATCATCTGGTTGTTTTCGATATTGAATATGGATGAGGCTAACATAATAGCACAAAATATTTTTTAACAACTGCATTGAAAGTTAATTGTATTTTTAGGATTAAATTTTTTATTTATTTCTAATTTAATGCACTTTTTTAATATATTCATTTAATCAAATATATTAATAAGAACGGCTTGCGGCCTAGCTATTGTATTTTAATAGCAGCTCCCAGCAGCTCCACTTTGTCTCGATTCGGACTCTTTCTGGTCTGTTTCTATTTTTTTGAACCATCTAATTTTGCGGTTTAATTTTAACACATTTTGAATTGTAAGTAAATTTTTTTTATGTTATTGAAATTTAACTACAAACGATCGAAAAATTAAAAATTTCAGAAAAAGTAGTTTTAAGAATTGATCAAAAAAAGGTAATATTTATTATTATACATTGAACAGAAGAATAAAATAAGTTTTGAAAGTCTTCCTTAAATTGAACATAAATAATTGCTCTCCAAATTGCGCAAAATTTATTGTATTAAAAATTATTCTATATAACTCCTCATAAAATCATCATAAACATAAAACTAAAATTTGATAGATAATACATTTACATATTTTATTTTAGAGTTGCATATCTCATTGCTGTCATGCTTTGTTTTAAAAAGATTCTAGAACGTCATAAAATATGTATTTAGAAATATACATTATTTTAATGTTTATAGCTTTCATAAGAAATCTATATTTTATATTAAATTATGGAAGTTAACATTGAATCAACTCAAATAGACTGAAAAACTAATGCATAAGGGAAAAAGCAATTTTTTTTTCACCAACTAAGTTGACAAAAGATTTGGGTTAGCCATTTTCAAATCATTCTTAAAATATAAAAAAATAGATAACATTATTTTTTGCTCTAATTTGGTATAAGAATATAAAAAATTTCCCTGACTTCATAGTGGTCCAGAAATTTGCTTGCGCTAACGTCGTTGCAGCCCCTCCAGAAGCAATTTTCAATTGTTACTACACTCAACAGAAACAATAAATATCTTTAAATATTTGCAAAATAAAATTGATATGGCTGATTCAATAAAACTATAAAAAATTCTTTATAAAATAATTAAGAAAACATATGCTTAACACACAAACTTACTTTTTAACACCAAATGGCATATCCTAGTATGACATTTGGTGAACAAATGTAAATGAAGTTGCTCTTGGCGGCAAAAATTTGAATGCCTAGTTGTAACCTAATTTGTTTAAAATGGTTCCTAGAGCTGAAGGCTCTATACCCAAAACTTGATTTATGACGCATGAAATTTATACTTGAATTTAAAAACTTGAAGGAAAAAGGACAGTACACAGGACGGACGAGACAAACGACACATACTTAACTATGGTCACAAACAGGTTCATTAGTTCTCAAAATTCCCAATAACTTGTCAGACTAAAAGGGGAGGTCAGAAATGCCAGGAGTCGGTGCCAAGAAGCAGCCGTAAGAGTAGGTCAACAAATGAGTTGCAAAAAACACCTGTCAGTTCCCAGGAAGGCAGCAACCCAGGGGACAATGTTTGTAACTTGAGTAATTTAAAATACATTTATAAAAGTTTACATGTATTCCTCATGCTAAGGAGAGAAGGGCGCCATAAGACCCCCTCCAACAGCTCAGAAATTGGAGAGTTGAAGAAGTTTTAGAGAAAAACTTCAAGTAACAAAGGCTCTAGGCCTTTTTCTATTGATTCGTAATTTTGTATCATACTTCGGGAAAAATTTTAATGCTTTAGGGAGAGCCTTTTCATAGTACTTCCAAATTGAATTCCTTAGAAGGAATTGTCACTAGCTCTGTTTGTGTGGTTGCTGTACAGTGTTAATCCAATCCTGGTTCAAATTCATTAAACGGCCACCCTTGATGACAACCTTAAAAAGCAATATTTTCAACACATTCTTGGCAACAAAAAACCATTTTGTTGCCAATCAAAGAACTTATTCATTTACCCCTTGCAGGGTTAATGAAAAGAGTAATAATATTTGGCAAAAATCATGATGACTGACATTTGAACCCATAAACAATATTTTTTTAAATATGAGAACCTTTTCTTTTCTTGTTTTTTATAGAATGTAACCTACTATGGACAGCAAGCTAAGAGTAGAACAGTGCATATCTGAATGCTGGAAAACTATGTCCCCGAATATCAAGGAATATCTTTCAAATGTTAGCAAAGGACTAAGCTCTATCCGATTGCTGGTTGCTCATGCAACTACACTAAAGGAAATTACGAATGCAGAGATCGAGGATACTATTACATACAAACTGGATCCCGGTTTAAAAGGAAAACTTGAATATAAAATAGAAAAGGGTATTGAAGAGGAAAAGTGTGCAATTCAACAAATAATGTAAGATAAAATAGGTTTTTAACCTACTTAAAAGCGTGTCAACCATTTTCAGAAGGTCTAAAGGAAAGAGTTTATCAATTTGACATATGGTTTTTTTTACATATGTTCACGCAAGTTTTCTGTTCTAATTCAGATATTTGAAATAATTTTTTGTTGAATAGGGGATGTTTCACTTGAGCACATTTTGAAAATAATATACGGTTATCCAGAATTTAACTATCCGAATTTTCAGTTAACCGGACCGTTTGAAAACAAATATTGTCCGATTAAATTTTTGTTTTAATTGGATAGAGAAAAATCCACTTTGGCAAAAAATAATTGTTTATCCGCTTTTTATTTATCCGGAAAATATCATTAACCGGAATTTTTTTGTAACATTTTCTCCGATTTCAAAATATTTTCATTGTTAAATAGAGGCTGTACAACAATGAAATTTTGTTTACCCAGCATTTATTAAACTGGATATTCTCCAAATATAACTATCTGTGGTGTGGAAACACGTGAGTAACAACTTGACTTTTCTGGTGAATAATAACTGCGCTAAATTAGAAACTAAAAAGAGAAAAATTAAATAATCTTTTTATAAAAAGCAAAAACTGACTTTAAAGGAAAATGTGCTAAAAAAGTAAAAAATAGTTTTTTATTTTACGAACAAGTTGGAAAATTGAATTATCAATTTTAGACTTGTTACAACTTTTTGAAGTTGGTGCCAGTTTACAAAAGCATATCTAAATTTTGGCATCAATTTCAAAACTTTGAAATAAGTATAAAATTAATGTTAAATAATAAGGTTTTTCTCGTAAAATTCGGTTCGTAAAATTAATTTTTTAAAACTTTTTTATGCGTTTTTCTTAAAGTTGCTTTTCCTTTTTTAAAAGATTGTTTTATATAATTTATTAATGAGTGTATATTTATAAGTTTTGTGATATAAAATTGTAAGCTCAAATACATTTTTTACTTGGCTATAAAAAAACACCATTTGGTGCTAAGCTTATATAATTGTAGTTACTAAACCTATTATAAGTTTTAGGTTAAATTCATTAATCAGTTTCATAATTCAATATTTTCTTAATTTTTTTATAAAGGTGTTGTCTTTAAGTAATATACAATAGTTATAGAAAAAGTTATTTACTTTAAATGTAAATGCAAAAAAATGTTTTTAAATTACAGTAGCTGAGAAAATTATCCAGCAGATGTAAAAACTATTTGTTGTTCTTTGCAAACTTTTGATTTTAGTTGATAACTCTGTGTCATGGACAATTTTGCAGAATTGTAAATTTAATTTTATAAAAACCCATGAAAGTATTAACATGTTCTTTATATGATTCTGTGTTGACATTGTGAGATGCTTTAATCACCTACCCCCAAGGGGTTGTTATGTAACTAACGACTGCTCCAAGAGGGATAATGGCTGCATATGAACAAAGTGGTCACCACCCGCTAGTTCCATGCCCAGTGTCTCGTCAATAGCAGAAGGCGAGTTGTCATATTTTTGCGCAAAGCGCTTGCATTAAATTTTTTTTTCTTATGAATTTTCAAACTGCTTTGTCCATTGTGCATTCATGGGTTGATGAATTCAGTTAGTTGAAATGATAGAAATAGGACGTTTTGGTAACTTTTTGTCTACAAAAATTGTAAACACCAGGAAAGTTGTTATACTGCTTTCTGTTCCATTTTGACCAAATTGTGCTTTAAAAATTACTGATCATTAATAAATGTAAAAGGGATGCAATTTATCATATTTTTTATTACTTAAGGGGATTTTTTAAAAATTACATGGGACACAGAAGAATAAACCATTATATAGAAATGTTAGATAAAAGAAGCTAATTTTAAGTGGATAGGGCAATGCCTTTCTGATGTACAGTTTTTATTTATTGTTACTTTTTATACTTATTGAAATAATTTTACAATTTCCTTTCAGAAACAATTTAGAAAAGTTACAGTCTAATATTGAAAAAGAATGTCACAAGGTCTTCAGCATATATGACAGTGAGAAGCATAATCTTCCTTTGAGTGAGATTGTAGAAAGCACAGAAACTTCCTTTGGCATTTCTGAGAAAATTGAAGCCTTGGATCGATTTAAGAGAAATTTATTTGACAAGTATCCTTTGTGTAAATATACTAGTAATTTAGTGGTATTTTTAACAGGAGTAAGCTAATCAATTTAACTGTTATGTATTTTTTTATATATATATATGTTCGCGCAAGATTTTTGTTGCAATTCAATTATTTGGAAAAAAATATTTTTTTCTTGGAAAAGGGATGTTTCACTTGGGCACCTTTTGAAAAATATACGGTATTTAACTATCCGAAATTCTCAATTAACCAAACATTTTTTAAAAAATATTGTTCGATTTCGAAAATACTTTTTTTTTTGTTAAATAACGAAAAATCCTCTTTTGCAATTTAAAAAATGGGTTATCTGGCTGTTATATATATCTGTATATATCGATTAACAGGACTTTTTTTTTAATAATTTTTCCTTTTTTAAAATATTTTCATTGGGTGTCAAATCAACCAAATCAAATCAATCCATGTCAAATCAACACAAGAAAATGTATTTTTTTTCATCACCATCTCCGATTTTTATGAAATTTGGTGAACTTGTTATACCTACTAAGAATGTAATATACGCAAAATTTTAACCTTCTCGGCCTATTAGTTTTTTAGTTATTTGCATTTCAAAATGGCTAAAAACGTACAATCTGCCTCCAATGGCTGCATTTAAATTACCATATCTCCTGTTCTAATTAACATATAGAAATAATATTGGTATCGTTTTAAAGCTCTTTAAATGACTTTTAAAATTATGTGAAACACATGAAAGTTTGGTAAAAACATTTCAAGGTCATATTATTTGACCTTTGACCTTGAATTCCTAAAAAACGAATTTCTTAATTTTCACTATATTTTTTCCCTGAATACTAAAACATTTGAACTATATGTATTCCAATTTTCTGAGTGGGATGACAATGGGATCACACACTTATAATATAAGGGTTAAAAAATATAGTGAAAATTGAGAAATTTGTTTTTTGGGAATTCAAGGTCAAAGGTCAAATAATATGACCTTGAAATGTTTTTCCACCAAACTTTCATGTGTTTCACATCATTTTAAAAGTCATTTAAAGAGCTTTAAAACGATACCAATATTATTTCTATATGTTAATTAGAACAGGAGATATGGTAATTTAAATGCAGCCATCGGAGGCAGATTTACGTTTTTAGCCATTTTAAAATGCAAATAACTAAAAAACTAATAGGCCGAGAAGGTTAAAATTTTGCGTTTATTACATTCTTAGTAAGTATAACAAGTTCACAAAATTTCATAAAAATCGGAGATGGTGAGGAAAATGACATGGAATGACCCCATTGTGGAATAAAGATATCACATTTTGTTAACCCTGCATTTATTAGCATGGACAGGGATTGTTTTACAATATACATTGTTGAGACAATATAGTTGTTAAACCACAGCTTGAATTTTTTGGTGAATAATAGCAGGGGGCGAAGCCCCCTGCTAAATTAAAAACTAAAAAGGGAAAGTAGAATAATCTTTTTTAAAAAAGGAAAACTGACTTCAAGAAAAATGCGCTAAAAAGTAAATTTTTTAAAAAAAAATTTATTAACAAGTTGAAGAAATTAAATTATTTAATATCAATTTTATACTTATTACAACTTTTTAAAGTTGGTGCCAATTTACAAAAAACGTACTTAAATTTTGTCGCTGATTTTTAAAAAAAAGTTGTAATAACTTTAAATTTGATATTAAATAATTATATTTCTTCAACTTGTTAATAAAATTAAAAATTATTTTATAGCGCATTTTTCTTAAAGTCAGTTTACCTTTTTAAAAAATTATTATTTTTAAATTATTAAAAAAAAAAGTTTGCATTCATTTTATACCTATTCAAAACAATATTATAGTATTTCAGTTTCTGAGAAATGTTCAAGAAACATTCAAACAAATTTCAACAAACACACATGCTGTGGCATTATATCTATTCTAAATAAAAATATTTTACGATACATTCGAACAAATGTAGGATCCACAAATTATTAATCTCAATTGTAGGTTTTATTAGTAAAATGTTTTTATTTGATAATAATCAAAGCATTTTGTGCAATAAAATTTTTTAGATTTTTTTACAAATTTATATATTTTGTTTCAATTAAGTCAAATTTATAAAAGTTGTACTATGTGAAAAGTAAAGCTTGGATAGAATATTGATAAAAAAAACATTTCGAAATTAATTAAATATTTATTTTAAAATGAATGCATTAATTATAAAATGTATATTTTCCCCATAGAATACTGGATAGTTATCCTATGGAATAACTAATAAAATAGTTAAAGGGTAATAAATTATTAATTCTACACTTTCACTAGTTATTTTATGGAATAACTATTGATAGGCAGTTAAAATGAAAAATAAACAGTTGACTGAATTATTCAGCATACTGTACTGGAGATTACTGATTAGAATTCAATTTAGGTTGAATTCCATTGAAAAAGTTATTATAATGCAAGATTTTCAAAACGATCTCCTGAAAGGAAATTTAAACAATGAAACTGACCTCTTTGAGCAAAGCAGACTGAAAATATGAAAGCCCCATATGACTGTCCAAGGGGTAATAGTTATTTTGAACTATCTGACGCTAATGGACGGGATATCGCGTACAGAGGTCTACAGATTTTCTAGCAATGATATTCCATATTTTTTTTAAATTTCAATGTTTGAGGTTCTATTTACAAGCCTATCTCTTTACAACTCATTAAAAAAATATATAAAAAATAACATTCAGAGGGAACATTTTTTAAATACCCAGGCTATAATTGCAAAAATCGTGTGAGCATCATTGGTTTAAAAAGCTATGTGCCCGGTACCAAAACTGACTACTGTCTTACCACCACGAGTTAAACTCTGAGTTGGGTTGCCAGTGCGGAAAGTTTCAAATGAAGTAGGGGATTCGGGTAAATGATGTTGGGATGGTTGCTATTTTGGCGAGTTTATCCTTATTTTAATCGACTTACAAATAAACTCACAACGGTAATATGGTGGAAGAAAAAAATTGTTTAAGAAATGAAAAATGGTTTCAGTTTTAAATAATATTTTTCTGTATAAAATAAAAGTAGATTACCGTTTTAAAACAAAAGTCAACGGTAATTGATGGAAAACACAATGGTTTATTTTTTAAAAATTTCATTTCGGATTTAATATTTTTAATAATGTAACGATGTTTTTAAACCCACTGTTTTACTCTGTTTATATTTTATTCTAATAAACTGAAAGCGCATTAATTTTAGTATGAAATAACAGCATTCTTGCTGAAAAAAATTATAAGAGCTACAAAGTGTATTTACGAAATTGTATATTAAATAAATTGAAGCTAATTCTTGTTGTCTTAGAAGCTTAGACAACTTTTTTAAAGATTACCTAACTCTGAAAAAGTTACCAAAGATCGGGAGATGTTAAAGAAACTTTTTAGACACAAGCAAGCGTTTGTCCCCCCCCCCCCCCATCACAAAAATAATAACATATTTTAACTAAAATCAAAACCGGTTAAACATCTAAAGGGGGGGGGGGGGGGATATATATATTTTATTTTTTATCTTTATTTGCCTAATTACATAAAATTTAATAATTTTAGACAATAAATATTTTAGCATCCTCAGTATCTAGCAGTATTAAAGGAAAGCTATTTATAAGAGTCTGAATAACAAATTTTATAGATCAAGTTGCTTAAAACTTCTGCGACAATTAAAAATTTTTTCAACAAGCCTCAACCTTTGAAGAAAATTATAAAATTGAAAATAGTTTACATAAGCATTCGCCATTTCAATATTCATTTCTTGTAACGTTTCTATGCACCTTTTTAATGACCGTATAATATATAATTCAAAAATGTCAACACGTCAATAAGATAAAGTTAAAGAATCGGCCTTCACTTCAAAAAAAAAAAGCAAACCATAGGATAGCGTTATCGGTGACTGACTCATCGCGGAGTGTAAAATGAATGTTGGAGGTTTGATTTTATTGGGGACAATGGGTAACCATTTTATTCGTATATACTATTAGAATATTAATTATAATTATTTTTGTAAAGTCGTAGTTATTTTCAGAGATTTTGAGGATGCTTCATCGGTACAAAAGCTGACGACATTGTAAAAAATTTCTATAGCTTGAGAGTGCAGGGTCTTTCCTTTGTTAAAAGTACATTCCATTTTAGAAAGATCTTCACAAGAAATTAAAAAAATTATCTGTTGTGAAATAACACAAACGAAATCGAAATACCGAAATCAAAAACGTATTGAAATGACAATTACATAAGGAGAATTCAAGATAGCCAGTTTCACATAATCAGAAACGGACGAAAATGCGTAGAATGATTTCTTCAATCCGCCAATTGGAATTATTCCTTTTGCATTTCACCCCTCAAATCGAATAAATTCGAGGGGTTGCCATAGCAGCCGACAAACCACAGAACTCTGGCGAGAGCTCTTCTCGTAACGGGTGGACAGTACTTAGAGGGCATGAGAAACCTCAATCGACTGGGGTGGTACCAGCTATTATTCAGAGTAGTCGAAGGCCGACAACTAAATTGCCTAGGCTCATGAATTGTCATCAGAGGGGTCTGCGTGCATGTGCTTAAAACTGTTGATGAAATTTGACGTTCTTTGTGCCTTCTGTAACTGCCTTTGTGTGCAACTGTAATTCCACTTAATCAAATTAAACTGTATATTTTCATAACCAATAATTTAATGAATTTAAAATTTATTAATAAATGTAGTGTGAAATTTCTCAAACTTCTGGTGACAGAAAAAAAGACTCTAAACGGGATCGTATAAAAAATCTCAGGCCTCGCAACAGGTCCCTTTTTTCTCTAAAAGTCTATTTTGTTACTAAACGTACTTAAAAGTCAATTTTTTCACAATATGGTCCTTCTTTTTTTCTTTATTTTAGCAATAATATTTCCTCCCTCCCCCCCCCCCCCCCTTTATGCATATGATAACACGTTAACAAAAATCAGCATTCATGTTCGTATTTGTGGTGAGCCTGCTGATAGGCTGTTGCAATTCTCGAAATGTCATTAGACCAGGAGCAGGCTTACTGTTTTTGTCTTTACAAATGTAATTAATCTCATTAGTGTAGAATGTGGGCTTATGTGTAATCAATTTCTGTCCTTCCAGGACCTCCATATCTCGTTTATGCATTATACTAACAACATGTCACATGCAGTTAGTCAATTTTTTTTCATTTTTTTTCAAGTAAAAGGGACTAAATACATATTTGGTCACTTTTACTTAAAATTATCAGGTTGATTAAATTATATTTAACTGTACAGACCATGGTTCTTATGGTTTAGTCACCTTTGATAACATGACAAAGAAGCTTTTTTTCTTGTACATTTTGACTTCAGTAATTTTTTTTTTATATAGAGTAGTTCCTTGCCGGAAAAGGGGGCACTTTCGCCTAATTTTGTTATTTTCTTACCGAGTCAATTTTGCAGTGCACCTGTGTAGATTAATCCTTGACTTTGCAGTCACAATTCCAGATTGTTTTCTATTATCTATTTGGATGTCGGTGGAGACACGAGTACATTTTGTGAATGCTGGAATGTATCTAAAGTGGAATCTTTACTAGAAGGTATAATTTTGTATTACAACTGAACTGTTTTGCCTGTACAACATAATGAGCTCATGTACTTGTTTTTCTCCTTATCTGTTGCTTTACCTTTTTATAATTTATGTACAGTTGAGCTCCCAATCATCTGGATAAATTTGGGACCAGACCCCATCTGGATGATTATCGAATATCTGGATAATTCACGAAAATAAGGTTATTTCTTAGTGGAAAACTTCAGAAGGCCAAAACCACACTAGAAGCAAGGGTGCCAAACCACCCTGTCAAAATAAAGACAAAAACACTCTTCAAATATTAAATTAGTCCTTATAAAGGCCAATCTGGCAACCCTGACTGAAAGTGACATTTGCCTGTATACTGTTATGGCTACACTAGCACACTTTTTTTTATTATTATTACTCAAGATAATGAAATAAGAAATGTTTCAAATATGAATATTTTACAAAGTATTATGCGTGAACCAAACCTAACGCGAGTGGTCACGGTAAAGCGTAAAAAATGCATTATATTAGCAACTAATAAAAAACTATTGGGATTTTCAGTGGCAGCTGTTGTATTAAGGAGTCATTGTATTGTAAGGAAGGTCTACTGTTTTTCTTTTTCTGCATCAATAATTTTTACTTTAACCTGATAAAAGTTTTTTCATTATAGTATTTGTCATCAACAATTTTGAACATTTGTGACGATTCTCCATAGCGCCAGATTTTTTTATGTGTTTCTATTTTCCTTTGAACGACCTTAAAAGCTTGGCGAAAAATCAATTTTAAAAACAATAACTTTTGTATATATATATTAATTTTATGTGGTATAAATTGACTCAAAGATTTTTTTATACAAAATAATTCATGAGAAAAATAATAAAATATTTATCATACCATAAAATAAAAGTCTAAATAGAAATACATTCTTTTTATTAGACTGGCATATATAGAAATTATAAATTTTTTTTAACCTCTTATATGCATGTTCTACCTTTCTATAGATTGAAAATTACGGCAAGGCATTATATATATAAAGTTTTATATACGTTATTATAAAAGTTATTTATTATATAAAAAGTTTGCTTTATCATTTTTAAAAAAAAGTTATGTTTCACTCCTTGGTAAGCAATATTTGTTGAATTCCTAGTATCAATAAGAATAGAAACTATTTTCCAGGATGTTAAATATGGTTGAACGCAGGCTTTGTATTGATCCCAATACATAATCTGAGATGCCAATAAATAAAAAAAATAATATTTGTAATGCAAGTAATTATATTTAATAACTGATTGTGGAATGGCCATTTTGAATGTTACATTTAAACTTGGAATTCCCGATTTTTGATTTCAAAGAAAATCAGAATGTTGACTGATTTATACACTACAAGGTTTTATCAGCAAATGGTGATACACACATGCAGAGTCTATAGTTAAATAAATGATGTTCATTACAAGTCATTTTAAAAGTGCATAACTTAGTTTCTAAACATTAATTTTTAATTTATGTCAATCAAATAGATTGATAGCTCATTTGAACTGAATGTTATTGTAGAAACATATTCAATGATTCATTGCTATAAAGAATAGTTCCAAGAGATGCATTAAACACATGAGTTAATAATTATTAAAATTCTTTTTTTTCAGATCTTCAATTGACCATGGAGTTCCAATGATGTAAGAATATTATAAACTGTAACATATATAAAAATGTTAATTTTTTATTTTTGTACAAAAATAAAAATGTTTTTGTAATGATTTTTTTTGTGTGATAAGAGTGCCTGTTTTCAAAACTTGAAACTTAAGTAGTTTTCAATAATCTGAAAATTGTGTTACAATTCATCTTAAAAAAGCAATTAATATTTTTCTTTATAAATATTGAGAAGAAATGCTAAAATAATGTGATTTAGTAGTTTTAATCCTCCTACTATACACATGAGTGATTACTAGAAAGGTCTTTTGAAATACCCTTGGGTTTCAATAATCCATTATTAGCAATTACATTGGATTGATGTAAACTTGCTATGTTTTTCAGGAGATCTTTAAAAACAGTTGCATTATCTAAATTTAAATATTTGAAATATCTTTCCGTATACGAAACGTGATTGGTTAACCCTATATACAAATTTGTAGGACGATTTCCATGGTAACCACATGAGTGAATAGGAAGCATAGAGTACAATCTGTTGGTGCACAGTGAGTGAACATTTCAGATTAATTTGTAAAAGCAGTGAACATTTCAAGAGTCACACTCATAAAGGATTGTGCAAAGAAATTTATTTTATTTTATGTGATATTTGTTAAAATCTGTGAATCATTCGACTATTTTTTGTAAATAAAGTAAATATTTACAGCCTTAATGAAGCCTGATGGTTTCAAATGGAAATTGGATGCTTTAAAGATGGCTCCTTTGACAGTTTTAATTTTCTAAACAAAGTGATCCAAACATTCTGTAAAAAAATGGTGTCATATTTAGGTTACTAAGAAACACAATGTAAAAGGAATTTTTTTATATATACAACAGCAAAAAAAAGTTAGGAGTTTAAGAGTTAAACAAAAAAAATTCTGAAATATTTCATAAGCTCAATATTTGCTGAAATCATCCTATAATGAAATCCACAGAAAAATCCTGAGCCTGATATACAGATGAAAAGCAATTTCCATATGATTTTATTTCTTAAATGATTTTAAAGGTAAAAATGAAACTGATACTAAATAGGATATTAGGCCAAATTACAATTATCTGGTTGTACATCTGGCTTGAAATTATATACCGAGAAATAAGATAAATAATAAAAAATATGTCAAAAAAACAAATGTGAAAGAAAGAAAAGAAAATTAAGATTTTATTGATTACTGTTAATCAATTTTATTGATTGGTAAATAACGGTGCAAAAGCAGTAATTATTCTGTATTTTCTGGTAGAATTTGGTTGTGTTTCGTTTCATAAATTAACCCTAACACTAAGAGTAGTATACACTATGTACTGTTGGCCAGTGAAAAAAAGTATTTTTTAAAACTAATTTTGGATAAAGTATGCAATTGCATTAATGTTTCACCAGCTGAATGGAGATGTTTTGCAATCAGCTGGTGTTTTTGTTACTATGAGTCAGGACTTGTGACTGATGTAATCTAATCTCCGATTATAAATTATCTGCCTGGCACAAGCAATAACTGCACTGCAACTTTTAATCAGCCGAGTGACTAAAAAAATCACTCGGCAACTGTCCGGCAATTATTTTAATTGCAATAAGCTCAGTGCTGCTATGTTTCAGATTTTGAAATCGCCAAAGTAAAGTTGAAATATTGCCCAAACTAAACTTGTATTTTCAGAATCCATAGAAAAACACCAAATTGTCGATTATTTGACAAAGTTGTTGGCACGGTATAGAGCAAAAGGTTGGTTGGATTTTTATGGCGCAAGAGCCAAATTCGGCTTAGCCGCGCCAAATGTTTGTTAACTTACGACAACATCTAAAAGAGCGAAAGGATATTTTGTCCAATAGTTGCTAAATGAGCAGATACAATTTTAATTTCTCAGTTGCATGCAACTAAATAATTAAGTTGGATGTCCAATAGCTGCTAGTGCGCGGTTAGCCTATATTGTTACATAGAAAATATAACTTTTTTTAACTTTAAAACTTTTTGTTCTATTGCGTTTTTCCTATAATTTTGTAACTCTGACATTGATGACTTAAAACTTATTGAGGATTTAATTTTTGTAGGTCCCTTTTTCCCTAGGGACATATGTAAAAAGTGTTGCGTGCCTTGCTAATGATTTAAAAAAATTACGTAATTATCAAATATTGCGTCACTAATACCAAATGAAACATACAGTGTTACTGGCTATTTAGCTGCTAAAAATAATTTGGGAAAGTGCTAATTGTCTTTCTAATGGAGAAGTATTCTATGTTATAATTTGTTCACTACCAAAAAAAAAAGGCCCAATTTTTCCAAAATGAAATAAATTGTGGATTTACGATATAAAACAAAATTTAACCATTAACTCTGAATAGTAGTCTTTTTCTTTTCTTTCCCTACACTTGAATAGGCTTTTCAACAAGTTAAAAAAATTTTAGTGTATTTTTTTCAATCCAAATAGATCAATGTCATGAAACTTTTAGTTTTAAATTAAAGATATTGTACACACAGCTAGTTGTAGACTCCTATATATATGAAGTGGATGAAGGAGGTAGCAGTGTTCACTAGTTGTTTTTTAAAGGTCAGTGCACCCTGCTCGCTCCTTTTTCAAAAATGCTGCCCTCTTGCCATTTTCAGTTAAGCACAAGCGTCTTTATAAAAGGCTTTTTTTGTGCAAATTGGAATTATGACAGTAGTTTTAACTATGTGTGTTGTGGAATCAATGATTCCGCTGTAATTTCGAGCACAAGACATTCCCCAAATCCTAATTGTTTGCCTGTGCGCACAATTTTGGAAAAGTTTTTTTTAAAAGAGATTTTTGGAGTCAAGTAGCCCTTTCATAAGTTTTGTAAAAGGTCTGATTAGGGCTACTTACAGATGGTTTTTATAGGGAAAATTTTTAAATGTCAAATTTTGGATGTTAAGTAGTATCTTCATAAAGAGACATCAATTTTATATTGGTCTCTCCTTCGAGATAGGCCAATATATAATATTTGCTTATGCAATCGTTCACATATTCATATGATATTCCCATGACTATACTTGGGGACAACCTAAGTTGAACCTGAAGCCATGATATGTATAAATATTCAATTGCATTCAAGTTAGGTTGTCCCCGAGTATAGCAAACTGTTACATTTTTAAGAATTAACTTTAAATAACCCCTCAAAATAAATTGATGGTATGTTTTACTGATTATGAAACACCCAAGAATGTTAATAAATTAATTATTAACATGAATAGGATTAACAATAAATTTGCTAGGAAATACAAATTCTTACTTATAGGCAGTTGATACAATTCCTATTCTATTCGCACGCACTAACCATTGAGGAGTAATAAAATAAACATAGCACCTTAAATGAATGTAAAAAAATTTATTAACATGGCTGAAACCGCTTCAATGCAACACAATCCACCTTTTTCAAGAAAACTTCAAACAATATAAAAATTAAGAAAAAATTAAAGTCAATAATTGTGTATGCTATTTCTTCAATAAAAGTCTCGCCAATATAAATCTCAAATTTCATTGTCCAGAATACAAGCTTAAGTAAGGTAATGAGGTCAAAGCCATAATAAATTAATGAAAAGGCACATTTTTTTTATATTATATAATTTTTAACAGTATTTTTTTCTTGCTTAAAAAGCTGCATTTGTTGATGACACCCATCCGGAATTTCACTACTTAGACCTTCTCTTCATCCAAGCCGTGTTTGAAGAAAATCATAATCGGTGTCTCGCCCCCGGTCGAATTTTCGCGGTACTCCAAGAAGGCAATGAGCCCGTCCGGGTTCGAACTCTCACCCATGAAGAACTGGAGGTCGCCAATCTTTGGCAGGATCTTCTTCACGGCTTCGGTGAACTTGGTCTTGGCCTCGGCGATCTGGCTGTCGCTCTTGCCGACGTCCTTCCACTTCTCCTGCAGGGTCTTGGTGTAGGTCTTGAGGTATGCCTTGAAGTCGTTCTTCGAGAACCCGGTCTCGATGAGGCGCTGGTTCAGAACCAGGTCCAGTCCGGACTCGACCACCTCGTCGGTGCCTTCGTCGCCATCCTCCTGGGATGGGTTAGCGCCGTCTAGTTGGACGTCACCATGCTTTCGCTGGACGAGCCGGCATTCTACTTCGAAGAGGCACTCGTCGATGACCTTGTACTTGGAAGAGTCGGTGAACATTTCGTCCCCGGTGATGAGATCCTTGAAAATAATCATTTTGTATGAATTATGGAGTTTTTAGACACACCACGCACGCAGTCTCGCTCAAGGTGGTGCAAGGAAAGAAAGAAAGATCCCGTCCCAGTTACAGTGTTAAATTCTGAGATAACCATGGTACGGTTGCGGATATGTGATATTTAAACATTAAAAAATATTTTAAAATTGAATATGTTTGCAAAAACAAATATTTTGAGCGAAATATTTGTTTATGCAATCGTTTACATATTCATATGATATTCCCGTGACTAACAAACTGTTACCTTAATTTTTTTTTCATTTATAATAATTAACTTTAAATGGACCCTCAAAACAAATTGATGGTATATTCTACTAACTATGAAACACCTGAGAATATTAATAAATTAATTATTATCATTATCATATAATTTGTCACCTTAAATTTGGCATCACATTCTGCAAAAATTACTAAATACGTCGAAGTCAGTATTTGTCAGAATCGCTCTTGATTGGCAACAATGTTTTCCTAGTTTTAAGAAATGTTCAAGATGGATGAGAATCAGATGCAAGGTATTATTTGCAATTATTTCCTGAATTCCTTGTTTCATGCTGCGCATTTAATAATATCTATCACGAAACTTTGGAATGCTTGCATATTAAAAATTGTATTGGAGCCAATAAAAATATTGAAATCACGACATTGATACTTCCTAAAATTGCGATCAATGTTTGTTATGGTTTATCTTTTAACCATCTGTTTTTGAAGGAACAGTAATTCTGATGGGTATAGTTTCTGTAACTATAATTTGACTTTATCAGTATACTTTTTTTAATGTAGTCAGTATGCTCATGTTGGTAAAACGACTGCGTATGACATATTTATAGACTCACAAAGTAAAAAAGTTCTATAGTTTTTTTAAGCCGTACTGGCTAATGTTCTGCTATTTTTCTTTTATAATCTACGGTTATGCGGTTAATAAAACTTTAACTGGTATTGTTTATTCTTAAAAATAATGGAAGGCCCATATTTTAAAGATCAAAAGTAACTTTTAATGAGCTGTGCACATAAGTTGCCAGACTCTGTTTTTGGGGTAGAGTAATTTCGTTGAAACTGAAAATTTTTAAGTTATAATTAACCTTAACTTTATGAATGAAAAATGGCCAGTTTATTTATATGGGTAGACCATTTATATTAAAAGAATTAAATTAAAAAATTTCTTCCAAAAATGTTTTTTTTTTAATTTGAAACACTTGCATACATTTAGGAAGTCAACATCCAAAACACTTTTAAGTTGATGTATGAGAACGATAATTTTTATACTTCTGAAATGGTTGTTCCTGCATTAACCCTTTCCACTCAAGGGACATGTTTGTTATTGTATTCATTTTATAAAACAGTTACATTCCATTCCTTGCTAAAAGTAAGGAATAAGGAGGCTACTGCCAAATAAATGTTTGTAAAATGGGTGTGGAAGATTTATGGTTAGCCTTGCCAGCGTCGAGATATCGATGTCATGTAAATAAGGGTAAGGAGCAACTTCCTGCAAATTAAACCAATTGCAAAACACACAATGAAAATCCTACCTGATATCATGTCGGCGATGTTTTGTAGGTGGGCTCCTTGTGATTGGCAGGTAAAACTTGTTAGGAGAATTTTGATCGGAGTTGTTAAAATTTTACCCAACATGATAAAACCTAAAAAACACTTGAATGTGGACAAGTGGACAATTTAACTTGAAATTGCATTTACTGATAGTTAACAATAAAATTTTAATATACAAAATAACATTGTTTTTAAATAACACTTATTTTATTATTTTTAATAAACTTTTAAATTTTTGTAACTTCACTTTTCAAAATACTACATTAATAAATGTTAAAGTATAATAATAATTAATGAAATATAATAGTTTTTTAAATACTTTTCAATTTCCGAACCCCTTGCTCTTTACAGTGTTTTAACCGGCATCGTTATAAATGATTTCTACTATACTGTGCATTTGAGATTGTATTAATTGAAGTTGATAATTGAATCTTTTCTTTTATTAAGTAGCTTAAATTTTATTATCTGAAGTCAGTTTACAATTAGAATTTTATCTAAAAAAACCTGTTAACGTTAAATGTTGGTTAATTCCTAGTGTCCGGTGCCCTCGCCAAATGGGATTTGGCGACACATGAGTGGGCGAAAAAGTTTATATTTTGGCAACTAGATGCACAAGGCTAGATGAACTAAATGGCAACAAGGCTGAACTAGATGCGCGCGCGTTGATGCTAACGCGACAACGTTAAAAGTGCTGTCGAAAGGCCCCAAACGACTGCCCGAGGGATTGCCTGTAAGCACCACGATTGACTGCCCGGAGGGACATTGTTACCTTCGTGATAGATGCCGAAATGCCGCCAACAACCCAATATAAAGCTCTAGTGCGATGTTAATTAACCAAAGCAAAGTTTCAAAATCAATTGTAAACCGTCGCCATTAGCCCATTGTCGAGCTCAATGCGACCAACGCAATGTCCGCCATTTTGATTTGGCGACAAAAAAAACACGTCATTTTTGGCCTTGACGACAACGGGGCACCGTACACTAGGAATTTACCTAAATGTTTTTTAGAAAAATACTGTTCAAAAAATGAATTTTTATTTTAATTCTTAATTTTCTGTTTGTCACTGAATTTTGAAAATGACCCATATATTTTTATTTTGTCTGTGGAATAAAGTATGAAATGTGTTTGTTTTTTGAGAAATAAACTCCTTTTGCAGATATCTGTCGTGTGTGCCGATCTGAGGCAACACCAGAGAAACCCCTCTACCACCCGTGTATATGTACTGGGAGCATAAAATTCATACATCAAGAATGGTAGGATGTTTTCCTTTTATTGATGATAGTCTTTTTGAAGTGTTTTATGTGTACATCATGATGAATTCCACAACAGGGTGGCTATCACAGAACATTTAAAGTGGAAGAATGCTTTTCTACTATCATCGTTCTTAATTTGTACAAATATTTTGCCTTTTAAACTCCAACCTCCCTGTATTGAGATTTTAGAGTGATTTTGATGAGATAAAGAATGATTTTACTTGTAAAATAATTCTTTCTTGTGACAGCTGTCTCACAGAAATTATTCTATGGACTTACTCTTGATAGTAGAATATTGTGGGATCTTTGGAAAAAAATTCACTTAGTCAGTTTTTTAAATTTTTTTTATTGTGACTGTATTGTGCTAAAGTAAACTGTTATAGACACACTGATAGATAATTATTTTATCTTAATTCTTTTGTCTCTAATTAATTAGACACAGTCTTAAATGGCTTTGTCTAAAGAGCCTAATATCTCGAAACAACAGTTAATGGTGCTAAGTTTTTTCAATAAGCCCACAATATTTTAAAGGATAAATTGTGGACATTACTTGTGATCAATGGGTTTTAGTAATTATAATTTTTCTGCATATTTGATGTTGGAATAATTTGCAAATATTTGACAAAAGTACAACTTTGAAAAATTATTTATAAAAATATTGAAATTAATAGATTAATAATTAGAAATCCTATAGAAATCTGCCTAAAATTACCTAGTTTTACAGTTTTGAATTATGTTTATTATTTTATCCCTTTTATATTTCTGAACTTCATTGATTACTTCTATATTCATCAGTATTCTTGTTTTTATTTATCTAATTCTCTTTCAGTTTACTACAGTGGCTGAAGTATAGCAGAAAAGAATATTGTGAACTATGCAACCACAGGTTTTCTTTTATGCCAAGTGAGTGTTTTAAACTAAACACTAGTTTATCGGAAAATAAATTAAGATTTTTTTTAACCACTGTAGTGCAGAAGAGTTGTTTCCTATATTAATAAAAAAAAATCATACAAAAATACAATCAGTTGACATATTCCAGTCACACTATAACTTCCAACAGTTTATAGAAATTGACAAAACTGAAATTGTTTCGTAATTTTTTAAAAAAAATTCTAAATTTTACGATCAACATGCTATAGTTTGTTATGCTTATTTTTATGGTTCAATAAAGTTTTAATAAATTTTAAAATATCCTTTATATTTCAATGTTTTTCAGTCAGGCAAGGCATGTTCGAAAAATGGATTGTGCATGGGAAAATAGCATGTGAAAATTTTCATTGTTCTAATCACCTTACAATATATTTGTCCCATAAAAAAACATTACCTATTTATACAAGCAATTATAGCATCAGTTTTCTATAATTACTTTTCCACAAGAAAAAAAATGACGAAAATTGTTCCATTTCTGTAAACTTTAAGTAAGATGAAGACGTCAATTGATTTAAAAACAATTTATGTTGTTTTTTTATTAGGAGACAACTTTTCCTGTGGAATTTTTTTTTTTATCCATTCCACTGAAAAGACTTGCTTTTTAATTGTGTCTAACCAAGGATTGTCCTTTAACTGCACACTTCTTCTGATTCCAGTTTACGCCCCCGACATGCCAAAGAGGCTCCCTATCAAAGACATCTTCAGCGGGCTGCTCCGGAGCCTCGGAACGGCCGTCCGGTTCTGGCTGCATTATACGCTGGTGGCAGTAGCCTGGTTGGGAATCGTTCCATTGACAGCATGTGAGTGTGTTACATGTGTATTAAATTAGATGATTGGTACATTATTAAAACTGTGATCTTCTAGCATTATTTTTTTAAACTTTTCATGTGTGCTTAATAATAAGAATTTGCTTTTAACGATGGGTTCTTTCAAGGGCGGGGGGGGGGGGGGGTCCACTATGAGTTGTTGGGAGTATTGGGAAGGAATGACCAGGATCGGAATTAGAAACGTTTCCATTTGACAAGAAACATGTACAACCATATTGAAGCACATAGATTGTGACACTGAATGGGATGTTCCTTGGAAAATACTCTTCTTCAAAGCTGGCAATTTCTGGATTGAAACCTTATGAATTTCTGCTCAATTGCCTCCCCATTTCGAGTGTCAAGAAAAGCGACTCTTTACCTGTTCAAATCAGACAACCTGCAATTATCTTTTATGTCACAATTGAATACCTATAGACCTCGCACACGACAAAATCTCTATCCCCTTCCATACGTAATATTTGTCACAAGACCCTCCCTATACCTAAATGTACGATGTGATAGACGTTGTAACAGGTGAAGTGATATGTATGGTTTTTAAGAAATTACACTATTTTGGAAATAATAAGAGTGCTTTAATTTTTCATATCTTTCTATCGATGGAGAATCTTAGTATCCTTCTGGGAAATGTGCGGAGCTCATAACTGGGGTGCTGGTTTTATATTCTTCACCTGCCAACAAATCCACCAGGGGTCTGGTGCATATTAAATCTGTCATTGTTTGTATGTCCTCGCGTTTTTCAAAGTATGGACCTTGGTTTAAAATAATGAGGCAGTGTTCCAATATTTTTTTTTGGTAATAGAATCTGAATTATCACCAATTCTGCAGCGCTAGTGCTATTTTATTTCAACTGCTCTTCAAAATTTAGATGCAACAACAAGCCCTTAGAAATAGCAAAGCTTCCTTACATTTGTTAATGTCAAATTTGTTCCTTTCATGATCAAACATTATCCACCATGTATAAGGGAATTGTGCACATTAGATCTGGTTGTAGTTCAAAGTTCTGGCACTTGTTGAGGTTACATTGGGTGTTAACTAGGGATGAACCGGATAGTAGTTTTGCCGGATATCTGATATCCGGCGCACGTTACAAACCGGATATCCGGCAGTTTCTTTTTTATGAAAATATCTTCTGATACACACTAGAAAAAACGGAAATCGGTCAAAAATTATAAAATATTTCTTTATTCTATATATAATATTCCCAAATTCCTTACCTTTAAGGTGATACCAAGATTGAATAAACATTCACAAAACTTTTTTATTTACAAAGGGTTAGTCTAGGTTGCTGCTAGCAATGGGCGTATGTTTTGTACACTTTAAACACAATTTCTGAATAATTGTATTTTTACCATATGCGCTTTCATTCCAAACATGAAAACTCCAGTTTGCTTAAACTTTTGAGAAATTTATTTTTATTTCAACTTTATATTAGTTGTGAGATGTTATGACCCTCCACCATAACGATTCGTTAAAAAAAAAATTAATAGAATTTTAAAGTTAAAAACAAGAAAAATTCAAGGGTGAATCTGCACACTGTTAATACGTTGGTAAAATTTTCAGGAAAATACTTAAAGCAAAGATAATTGACCGCCACAAAAAAAAAATCTTCGATGTTTTATTCATCCGACTTGGTAAATCGGATATCCGGCATTTTACTTCCGGATATCGGATAGTTACAGGATAGGCCGGATATCCGTTACTTCCCTAGTGTTAACCCATGTTTTGTTACTCATCACCTGGCTAATTAAAAAATATAAAGCTGAAATTCCTATGTCCTTCAAGGTAGACACTGAACGGTTGTCAATAGCCCGCTGTGCAGCACTAGTGTGACAAATTCAATCAACCAATCTTTATACGTGATTGATGTAATTAAATAGTATAAGAGTTCTTTCTCCATAGTTCTATTTTGAATTTTCTATTATGTGCTGCATTCAAATTTTATACTTCATTTTAATTCCATCCTTTACATTTACAATTTCTTGTTGCATGAAAGCAACACATATAATAACTTCTGTAATACAACATTCTTTGAATAAAATTTTTCTAATATCATTGCTGGGACCAAAATTAACGCTATATCTCTAGACGTTGCCGATGTTTTTTCCGGAAGGTCAATAAAAGTTTAAAACTTACTTACACCTCCGGTCTTGTAAAAAAATTCAAGTTAAGAACACATGACCATGCCTCTTTTACCGTACTATAGCTAGCATATATACTACCATATCAGCTGAAAAATATACGCCAATATTTTCCTCAAAAAGTGGGAGGGTTGGCTTATATGGTCTTATATTATGGGTCAGTCGAAATTATAATATAGTTTGCCTAACATTGGAGGAGGGGGGAAGTAAGATTCTGGAATCAGCGACTTTCTTTGATCCAAAAGGAAAAGTGTGTGCCACATGTACTGAATGCAGACTGTACTCTGCATCTTGTCGTAATGTAAATAGCACTACTCAATAAATAATCAATTTTGTATATATTTTGATAACTATTTCAATGGTTTGTAGAACTAGGTTTCTATGGTTAGTATATATATGTTACTTTAATAGGATTTGGGATTGAAGACTAAGAAGTGGACATTGTGCTTAGCAAATGACATCACTTTAAAGTCAATATTTTCTTATTCAATTGCAATAATTAAACAAAATTTATGTCGCCAGTACAGATTTTATTGCTTAATAATATTATGTAATGATATTAATGGTTGTCTTATTAGAATTTTGAATAGAATTGAAGTGATAAAATTGTGACATTTCTAATCTGCGAATTTAAGCTCTACTTTTAAGTAATTTATTTCTTAGTTTAAAACTAAATATTTCAATAAGTGTATATTCATCATTATATTATTTTAATTAATAATGTACTTGTATTTCCTTCCGAGATCTATAAAAGCAAATGCTTATCCCAATTTATTAGCAACATTGAACAATATCAACAGAAAAATAATTAATGTTTTCTTAAATCTTTGCAAAATGATGTTAAAGATAAGAAATTTCATTTTTTTTTTATTTATAAGATTTAATAATGATAATAAGGTAGATTTAATTTAAGAAGTCTGATGGAAATTTGAAAGACCATGAGGTCTTTCAAATGAATCCTCGCGATGAATCATCGCGAATGCTTCCATCATCGCTTCCATGAATCATCGCGAGAACTTTAAGGAATGCCATTTCTGCTGCCATGTTTTCTTAATCTTTGATTTATCGGTTTAAATATTTATTTTAAGAAGTAAAAGGGATTTTTTTAATGTTTTTTTTTTAATTTGTATTTTTGCTTGTTATAAACTGTCAAGCGTAAGCAAAATACAATTTAAAGAATAAACCAATATGCAGTGTTCACTTTGGATATGAAATGGGTCAAGGAGAAATTTTGATAACAGGGAGACTTTTCCTAAGAGCATTTTAACGAGGACTTAAAATTGATTTTTGCAAAATTCAGCAATCTAGGTGTCTAAATTCTTCGTTTTTTGGCAATTATGTGATTTTTAATATGTAGTCAAACGAAATTAAAACTAAAAAAAAACTTTGGAAAATAAAAGATTTGTTTTAAATCTGCAAAAATTCTTCATACCACCTTTGAAATAGGAAAAACGTCGCACTTAACTGCCGATTTTCATTGAAACCTGCCACTCTTGTTAGCTGTTGATAACTGAATACCTAATAATTGCAATTCAAACCTAAAAAAAGCATGTAATGCTAAAAAAAAATTCAATAAACCAGCATAATTTTTTAAAATCAAAATTGGAGTAATTGTGGTGCTAAATTGCCAATTAAAATTTTTTAAAAACATTTTTGATTATTTATACATAATCAAATATCAAAATCATAATAAAAAATAAATCATAATAATAAAATGCTTGAAAGGTTAATTACAGCTGAAAATGTTGGAGTCATTCCAAAAGGAAATAAAGCTTATTTCATCTCCAAATTCTTAAAAGAAGGTCAGCGATCTTGGCATAACATAGCAGGAGAGCGCAATTTTGAAGATAAAAGGGCAGACACCCCTTCAAAAAACACTCAGAGTGAACACTGAATATGACAACTTTTATAATACATATAAACTTCTACATGTTTAAAATTAAAGGCATCATGTCGATTATTTTGTTGTTATATAGGGCCATTACCCGAAAAATAGGTTATACGGGAGTTTTGCTGATATATGGTTAGAAGCCAATTTCATAAATAGAGTACTTTAATACTGGGATTAACTCCCATTAGATTCAAAAGTAAAATGTTTAAATTAGCTTTCATTTATGAACTCTTCAACGCAGCATTCCAAAACCACTAAACACACCAATAAGCCCATCAATTCACTGAGGATAGGTGTATGAAAATTATCTTTACAACATTGACACAATAAAAGATTACAAAAATAAATTAGATGAATTATGTTAATTTTTTATTACAAATTTGGTTTTGATGCATATTTCATTCTTAGAGCCTTTTTTTTAATGTATTTCTTTCGATTTTTAGGTAGAATATACAGATGCCTTTTTACGGGATCTTTGAGCTCAATTTTAAGTTTACCTTTGGATCTTTTGTCCACGTAAGTATTGTTCCAATGCCACATTTCTTGTTTCTTTTAAAGTTTCATTAATTAATCTTTCCCCCTTATTTAAAAATTTTAATAAAAATTTTGAAAATTTGATTTAAAAAAAACTTTTTAAGAATTGTAATATTTAAAGAATTTAAAGATTTTTTATGCATAAGCTTCAGCTCTGTGCTTTTGTAAAGATGTTTAAAAAGATTTTTTCGCTAAATATGAATTTTTATAGGATATTTGTTTATTTGGATTTTTACAGTAAAATTAGACTTCAATCATCATGTTTTCCAAAATCAACTTAAATTTATTCTTTTCAGTATTCTTTTTAGTATTCAATTGCAAGCTACTTACATTAAAGTTATTTTTTCCCAGTTAATATCTAAAACAAACCCCTGTGTAACTGGGACAAATAAGCTAAGAATAAGTTAATATAAAACAGTAATTAATAGGAATTTTGCTTATATGATAATAAACCATATTTTTTAATGAAGTTTTTAGCACCTTTAACCAAACTGTCATGTACATTGTTCTTATCCCCCCCCCCCCCCCCCTAAATTCTTGGACAGTTTAAAGCAGCTATATTTGTTTAAGAACAAATGTCGAAAAGGTATCTTTCTTTTACTCTTTTACTTAGTGTTGTTTTAATCATTAAGCATAACATTTGTCTTCTTTCAGAGAAAATGTGTTTTCCGACAGCTTGTATGGCTGTATTGTTGTGACGTGTACGCTTTGCGCATTCATCAGTTTGGTGTGGCTTAGAGAACAGATTCTTCATGGGGGTGGTCCAGACTGGTTAGAACAGGAGCAAGAGGCTGCTGCACTACATGTAAGAAAATAATTTTTTTCAACACTTTTATTTGACTTTTTCTCTCTATTTAAAAAAAAAAAGTAAGCCATAGGGGAAATTTTCAACTCTTTCACTCTTATTTAGATCGTATCTCAAAAAGTAAAAATATAGGGAGTTGTTTCAAAATCAATATAAGTTTAAAAATTATTTAATATTAAAGTCATTATATAAAATTTTGCTTGCAATTGATTTCGGCCATCGAATATCTCCCACAATTTTCAAAGAAGAATTCCAAATTTATTTATGGGATGTAGGAATAAGTCTAAACTAGAAAACCAAGTAATTTTTTTTTTTTAAATTTCGAATTAGTTTTGAATTTATAATTTTTTTTAACATTTAACAATGGCTCATTCAGTTGAAAGTTTTTTCAACCTTATGTTTGAAACGTGATTTCTAAACTGCTATAAGTAATTTTAAAAATACATTTATTTCTTATTTTAAAAAAATATATTGATGTTTGTTAAAACTTCATCTTTTTGATGTCATAAATATTATATTTTTATCTTTACAAATTAAATAGATATCGTTAATTAAACTAGGTATTAAAAACAGAGAAGAAATGCGTTTTTTTTTAAAAAAAGATTTTAGTCCCAAATTTTAATTTGCATTTTTTTTGTTAATTATTCCGCTCATAATTCAAAAAGTATTCTAGGAATATGAAATTAATGGTAAAGTCATAATTTCATAAAATTTCAAACAATTTATCCGATTTCATATACTCCTCCTATAATTTTTTTCTAGGATATATTTTAAATTATTGATTATAAATGATCCAGAGCATTTTGGAAAATTTGATTTAGTTTTGTAGTTATAAATTTTTAACTAATTGACAAAGTACTTAAAATATTTACAATTTTTGCATGTTTTTTCAAAATTGAAAAATTAAAACTCCTCTAAGTAGTTTTAAAAATACATATAGTCATATTCGCAAATTCTTGGATGGTATCAAGATCAAATTTCTATCTTGAAAATTAAATGAGACGCAGTTATTTATTTAAGTTATTAAAAAAAATTGCAATGAAAATGGAAAGGATATGGCAGCCAAACAAAAAACGTTTTTGGTTGCCACAATTTCACATATATCTTAATCGGCGAATTACTTTTGTCACCAATACTATTTATTGAATTTTAGGTAAAATTAATGATTTTTTGCCTTCTATTTTTTTGCAAAATTTTTTTCACTTTGACTTGTTGGTTTTTATATTTTGCTGTTATTCATAGTTTATTTTTTATGTAGATTTATGATACAGTGTTAATTTATTTATTGATTTTTATCATACCACGAAAACCGAGCTTTATTGAATCTATTGGCAGGGCTAGCCGCCCTTAAGCAGATGCACAGCCCCTTGTTTTAGATTTTAAAGTTTTTTTATAGCTAGACTAGTTATACACCATTCTTGGATAAAAATAGCATATCAAATCATTTGATGAAAAGAAAATGCATTGTATAATTTATCTGTAGCAATTGGAGAACTTATTTGGCTTTTAAATTCATTTTTAAAATTATTATTTAAAATATTTTTTGTTAAAAATCTATAGCAAAGCACTATTTCACTAGATTTTATTGTTTGTTCGTCAACAGAAGGCAGATAAACATCTTGTTTTGTCTGACGCTGCAGTTTTCCATCCATACCCTTAATAGCCCTTGCTGTATATCATTATTTTACATGCATGGATCAAAACATAATCTGTCAATTGTTCTATTCTTCATTGAATTGTGTCAGAATGGAAACCCTATCACAGTATTTTTGTCCTGATTTCCCATGAAAATGATTTAAATACATTTCCTTTTAAAACATAATTATTTTTTAAAAATAAATTGTTACATGGTCCTGTTACTGGGCCCCACATAACGTTAGCTAAGTTATATTGTTGAACAGTTTTTCCATTATTGTTTACTACAAATATTATTTTTTTTGTCGCTATTAAATATTTTAAATCTGTCTTCGGTATTGTTTTGTTTAAAATATGAATAATTGTCACCCAGAAACTTTTTGTAAGACCTGTTATCACCACCAAAATCTATGGAATGTGTCCACTGACTTGTTGAAGAACACTCTGCGAGGGGCAATTAACATGCAGGGTGTTTTGTGAAAATATTCTTTTCTTTGTAAATCTTAAATCCACTTGTAAAGTGTTTCTTTATGGATAGAATACTACTCTTTATGATAAAAGTCAGGTCCACTCTTGACAATCTGCATGCTACAATGGTCAGAGTGTGACCAACCTGGTTTTCTGGAAATAACTGAAAAAATGCTCCTAATTGCAATCTTGTTTTGCTTAGAACATGATCGACCAGCCCATGGAGTTTGCGAATAACAACGTTCAAGCCAACCCACCTGAAAATGAGGATGACATGGGCCAAAATGGTGGCAACGAAGGGAACAATGGCGCCCAAGGTAAAAATGTGTTTTTAAATGTTTTTTATGTGCGCTGCGTTCTTTTGTCCATATCGAAATACATTGGACGTTTTAAAATGAGACTAACTTCCACTATAAGTTTGTTGAGGAATATTGGAAGGGTTCGTACAGCTCTGTGAAATCACTCCTTGAATTTTCTATTTTTTTTTCAGAGTCCTGAAAGACCCTTGGATTTTATTTGAACTCCTAGTTTTTTTTTATTTTTCTATTTGTACTCCTGGATTTCTTAATTTGCAGGATTGTTACAAACCTGAAAACCCAGAAAAAGTGAGAGAATTTGAAAACAATCAGGAAAAGTTAAGAAATGTCATGATTTTTTTTTTTTTTTGCGTTTGTACGATATGTGCCATTTTTTGTTGTTCTAGTCAACATGTAAATGTTTATAAACCTGAAACGACACCAAATAGTATTGTAATTGAGACGTTGAGAATATGCTCAATTTTGTCTTCTGAATTTTTAATATCACCGAGTTAATCTTCACGTTATGTCAAACAATCCCAGGTTTAGTCTAGAAGCTTGTTTAGATTTTATTTTGAGGCATAATGAGGCATTAATGAAAATGCCGCGAAGTACGAAAATTAGGTGGAATGTTATTCGCAATAACAAACGTTGAAAACTTTTTGATCCTATGGATAGATGAATATTTTCGTTTATTAAATGTAGTATTTTATAAACTACATTATACTAGTAAACATTTTTTTTTTATTCTTATACTAATTAATTTATATTTCGAAAATGTGTTGGAGTTTTGATTTCCTGCTGACTTTTGCAACAATGCATTAATTTTTTTATCATCTACAAATGAATGGTTTTTGCTTTTATTATATTAAATTTAAACTACATTATACCAATTAATTAATTTTTTTTACATTTTCAGTAACTATATTTTTTATATTGATAAATATTCTGGATATGAAACCAATTAGCCCCTCCCCTCTTTCTCCATAATTTTTAAATTGTAACTCCTGTGAGACAGCGTATTTAAAAAAAAAATGTAAAACAATTTTAATGTGAAGGGTTTTTAAAATAAGTTACATGGGGTATTAGGCCTGTTACACTTTTAAGGTGATCCATTCCGGCATGCGATAAATAGCAGGATGGTCATACATTTGGTCACGGTTGATAAGAAATTTAGCTCTTGTGCATGTTAAATTATAAAAAAAGCAATATTAACAGGACATGCACAAGGCATTAATGGAACTTAGTTGAAATTTTTTAGAGTTAAAAAAAATCAAGTCGGTGCAATGTTTATATTTTTTTACACATTTTAACCAAATTGCAACTTTGCAAATGTTCATTTTTACAAGTTTGGGAATTATAATTGTATATATGCTTCATTAGTATGAGAGTTCTCATACTAATGAAGCATCTATACAATTGTTTGAGCATTTCCTATCCTTTCCTCTTAATTTTGTTATGTTGCCCCTAAAACAATCCAAAATGTTAGGTTTTTGAAACTGTTATTCATATGCTAATAGAAAAAATGGCAATTTATGGTTTTTCCTAAGTGTAGATTAATTGTATTATTTCACATTACTATATACTTTAGTTACGTATATATTTATCAGTTATTGGCTTGCAAAGTAAAGTTGGTACATTGGTTAAAAATTACATAGGTTAACAAATACATAGGTTAACTTGATTTATGTATAGTAAAATCCTCAATGGTAATACATATTGTAAATTAATATCTTAATAACGCACGAGTCTATTCAAACTCTGAGGTAAATGATCCATGTAAAATTATATTATATTGTACACTGTATTGTAACTCTCTTGTCTTGTGTCTAGTATGTATTTATCTGACTTCAGAGGAATAACTTCCCACATGGAGGCGGAAAAATTATTGTTAATTTCACATTGCGCAAATAAATTGTAAAGTGCTGTGGGGGTCACTGTTCATGTACCTAATACTTCGGCTTGAGTGATCACTTTAACCTGACTGATAGTGTATCAGCGTAATATGCAGCAGGTACTCGGTTCTATTCAGAGTGACAACCGTAAAGTTCATAGCACTACAGAGCATTAAGTTCTATGTTGGTGATGATTGTAATTGTATAACAAACTGGGTCACAGTGATATTGTTAACCTCGGCAATGTAACTTGTTGTGAAAATGAGTTGGATTGGGAACCTGTATGTCCGTCGGGATGGGGCAGGAAGCAAATAAAAATATGCTTCATGATCTTTCAGTTTGATAAATACTCAATTTGTCCATTTCGAAACAATTTTTTGTTGTATTGAATGATACATCAGAAACTTGCTTCCTGGAAAACCTCCTGAAACTTTTTTTTCTTTGCTGCTAGGAAAAGATTTTTTTCCTCTAAATGTGTATGAACCCTGCATTGATCAATCTGAAACTGTATACATCATATACATACAAGTACTTAATTTTTTTAATATTCTTTTATATTGTGAATTTTTTTTTATTTAAAAATTTATTTTCATGGTTTAACTTACAAGTTAAATTTTACATCATTTGTATTCAAAGGTACTGGTTTAGTAGCGTTTTTTTTTTTTTTTTTGAAGATATACACTTTAAAATTATGCACTTGTATGAAATGTACTTTGTTAAAGAAACACACCTTAAAAAATAAATTGCTATTTCAATTAGTTAATTTCTGAAACTTTATATCCTTTCTCTTTTGCTTATAAATATTCTTTTATAATCTGCTTTTAGCATTTTGAAAACATTGCTCAAGTATTTCAAATATCTTTTAATTCTATTAAGTATTTCCTAAATACCTATTAGTTTTAATTGCTGTAAATGTTTTGAGAGTTTAAAATACCACTATTTGGTTGGCATTCATTAAAATATTTGGCAAAACCAAATATTCATAGTTTGTTGAATTAGTAGTTTAAGGAATTTGACAAAAAATGGGGTAATAATAATAGTTTTTATCCCTATAGTAATGTTTTAATTTCTGATCTTAAGGAGTTTTATTGGCTGACGTTTATTCGAAAGTGTTCTTAATTATTTCTGTTTCAACAGATGTTAACAACTGGAACCCTATAGAATGGGATCATGCTGGAGAAGAATTAACATGGGAAAGGGTTAGTATGTTTTGGAAAATATCTCCAGCTTTATTGTACGTATAGATGAATTTCTTTGTATTATTTTTCATGCTGTACAAGGTAATGCAAATATTGTATTTGTGTCATCAATGGAATATCAGGTTTCATAGAGCTGTTAAATATAAATTGTGGCAACACTTTCAATACAACACTGTATATACAGTTATCTTGGATAACTTCAGAGTATTCAACTTTTGAGAAACAAGAAAGACAAGGCTTATACAAGAAATTTTAATTATTAGAAGCATTTTTAATTATTAGAAGTAAATAGCATTTTTCAAGTGGAAAATGCTGAAATTATCACTTCACTCAATTTTTTTAACTTTATTAAATCGATTTATTTTTTGCAGCTGTTGGGTCTGGATGGTTCCCTTGTGTTCTTGGTAAGTTTTTATTATATATTATACTGAAAAGAATAAAAATGACATTTCCATAAAGTTTTTTAATGCTTACATAAAAAAAGTTATTGATACAATATTTGTTACTTTTAGGAACATGTCTTCTGGGTTGTTTCTTTGAATACCCTCTTCATTGTAGTTTTTGGTATGTTTTTAAAATCTTTTTGTGTTTTGTATCAGAATATTTCCCATTTTTCTTTTTAATATATGTAACCTTGAATTGATCTTGCAGCTTTTTGTCCATACCACATTGGTCAGTTTGCCATTACTTGCTTTGGATTTAAAGAATATGTAAGATATTTAATATATTAATTTATATTTCTATATAACTTCAGTAAAAATACCTTTACATTTTATATTAATGTAAATTGTTGCATAAGTTAAAATTTGCCCTCAAGAACAATCGTTTTTTTATTATGTAATTTTTTACAGTTGTGAAATAGCTATTTGCCAGTTAAGAGTGTGAACTTGTAATCTTTACATCACAAAACTTACAGTGAAATGAATAAAATACCAAATCATTCTAACATCATTAACAAATACTTGTATGCATATTACTCAATTAACTTATGCCATTAACAGGAATATTGCACCAATACACGATTTCTGCTCCAAAACACTCATTTGTAGTCAAAGCTGCACCAATTTTGTAATTTATTACCCTGTGTATATCATATGCCTTTTCATTCTCTTGTAAATATGGCCTTCTACTTAACTTTTATCTATAATATTTTAATAATTTGCCCATTTCACATTGTCTAGAAATTTAATTGAGGGGGTTTGGGGTCACTTTCAAATATTCTGATAGTAATGGTGCAATGGACTTTGAAAAAGTACATTCATTTAATTGCAAAGCTAAATTTTTTTTGCAAGCACTCTAATCTATAATTTGTGAAGCCATATTGAAGTACTTTGGAATTTGAAGGGTACATGATAATTTTCATTTAGATGTGCACTTTTTCTTAGTTACTTTATATTTTAGAGTACACTTGGTTTTAGTTTTTAGAAGACATTAGATTTTAAATCTTGGGGATATATTAAAGATCGTGATAACAGCATGCACTAACATTGAAATTAGTTTTGTCTTTATAAGGATAGGGATTTGCTTTAAGATGGAGGTCAGGCTTTAAGTTTGCATTACATTTTTTTTTACTTTAGTAATTGCATTGGGACTTTTACTATTAAAGGTATATTCAGCATTTACTTTTAGTGTACATTGTACTTTTCCTTTAGAGGAACATCATTTTTTTAGGGAAGGGGGGATACATTTGGCTTTTCCTTTTGGACTCTTACTTTTAGGGGTAAGAGTTGAGCTTTTACCTATAGGGGTGCATTAAACTTGTACTTTTTTAGGGGTATTTAATGTTTTTCTTTTTGGTGGGGGGATGCCGGCCGCTTCATTGGGATTTTTATTTAGAATGTACTACGCTTTTTCTTTTATAGATATACTGGATTTTTCTTATGTCTACATTGTTTTATTTCTTTTATTAATTTTTGGGGTAAATAATGCTTTTTCTTTTACATGTACAGTAGGCTTTTTATAGGCACACTGGGCATGTTGCTTTAGGATTATATTGAGCTTTTTCTTTTTGCAATACACCAAGTTTTTACTTTTAATTGTTCTCTGGGGTTTATTTTAAGGATATACGGAATTTTTTTTTTGGGGGGATAGATTCTTTCTTCTACAGGACATAGTCACTGCTTTCACACACGTTTTTGAATAAATATCCTAACATTTAATGAATTAAAAAATATAGTCTGTCGTATGTTTGAATTCTGTATGAATTCTGTTTTCCCAGACGGGTGCCCCCGAGTTTGAGGGCCTCTTGACCACCCTCTTCGGCTACATCAACATTGGGGTGGTGCTTGCACTGCTCCACGGTGCTGCTGCCCTCATCCGCCTGCACAAGACAAGGCGCCTGCTCGGGATCTGCTACGTCGTCATCAAAGTCTCTCTGCTGTCCGTCATTGAGATTGGGATATTTCCGCTCGTGTGCGGGTGGTGGCTGGACATCTGCTCCTTGGTGCGTTGTTTTTTTAACATGTCTCATTAAAAGAAGCAGAAGCATCTAATGTTTCTAGTTTGTGTTTGAATGTATATCAAACACAAACTAATGAAGCAAAACAAGCAATGAAAGGCACAGTTCTAGACCACAAAACTCACTATCTAGTTGAATGATGGGCAGTGGCGTCCTACAAGGATTCTTTCGACTCTGTCTGAGTGTAGAACCCCTGTAGCAAAGAATTATAATGGTTTCTTCAACAAACATTGATAATAGCGTCCTGAAATACAACATTAATAAGAATATAAATGCTAAATCCAACTGAAAAATAGATACCAAAATATTTGTATATTACAGTGTTTACTCAAATAAAAAGGAACGGGGCGCTGTTGGCAGTAAAAAAGCAACCCGTTTTTGAAAAGGCACTTTAAAAAAAAAAGAAGTGTGGGGTTTGGTGTGGCTACTACAAAATTGATGTCTCTTTATCAAGATACTACTTAATCTAAAATTTGACATTTAAAAATTAATGTTTTCGCTGAAAACCAAATCTGTTAGATATATAAAACTGATAAAATGGCTATTAAATCTAAAATTTAGTAATAAAAGGCCTAATATTGTAACCTCACCCCAAGCCATCTTCTCTTTAAAAAAAATATTTTGCATTTCATATGCGGGTACAGGCAACCAATAGGATTCGTGGAATGCCCCGTGCCCGAACTTATCGCAGAATCATCCCGATTGCACAACAAGCGTAGTTAATAAGGAGCTTGCTTTTCTACTGTTATAATTCACTTAATTCCAATTTACATACAATTTTTTTTTCAATCAACACCTTTTTTAAAGATAGGTAGGGAAGCAAGGATGCTTGTGCTTGACTGAAAAGGGCGAGGGGGCGAGATTTTTTCAAAAGAGGGTGGCATTTTTGAAAAAGGGGTGTAAGGGCGCTATTGAGATAAAAAGGGCGAACCGCTTTTCAAAAAACACCTAGATTATATTATAAGGATCTCATTAACTATTTATTCAATTTGGCAGAATGCATTAGGTTATACCTTTACTTTTCCTTGTACATCCAAAATTAAAATCTTAATGAACATATAAAATGTGTATTTTCTCTTGTTTTACTCATGTGATGTTTCTTTTATCTCTATGTCCGAACTCTTTATATACTTGCAACATCTTAAATAAAATCTTTTTCTCCAAACATTAAAGTTCCCATTTATTGAAAGAATAAAATATTGTAAAGTAGTCCTCAAATTAAAAAAAAAAAAAACATACATCCCCTATATAGAAATTCCAACACAAAGCAAAACAAGCTAATGTACCACTTCTAAAAACAAAAGTCTAACTGAAGAGTAATTAGATCTCTTAAGATCTCACCCAAAATGTCCTGCAAGAAGGTACCCTTCAAAAAGATAAAAATCTAATATCAACAAAAGTTACTCAAATTAACGAAAGAATTATAATCAATTCTAAATTTTAGAAAAATTTAATCACAATAGATTTTGATATTCGATAATTAAAGTACCTATCCTTTACAAAAATAATCTTATGGCAGGACAATTCACTGCAGAACAGCATAATATCTACAAGATATCCCATCAAAAAGAACAAATCTTGTATTTCGGCAATAAAGAACTGTTCCTTTGCAGAATTAATCCAGTAATGCCGTGGAATACCATGGAGTGGCATTTCACTGCAGAAAGGTCGGCTCTAAAACAACACATAGCAAAATCCGAAAATGAAGAAAACCGCAACAGTCTGTTTGCTCATCCTCTTTCTGGGACTGCATTGATGATTCACAGTGATTCTGTCGTACTTCTGTAGGGCAAATAGCTCTAGTAGCTTCATTGTTAACTAAAGGAATGTTATGGTGTTATATGACTTGGGGAAGAAATGAATTTTAAAATTATAAATTTGTCATTATGCAAAAAGCCTCTGTATAATTTATGTTTGCTCTTAAGAGAAGGTTTTTAAAAAACCTTCAACTTTTGTTTTTATAAATGTTATTTATTTTTTATAGGTACCTAATTTCTTAGAAAAAGAAAGTGGTATTATATTTAATGTTTCTAGTTTGAGCCCATATTTTTTATTTTCAAAAATATATGAAAATATAACCCCCCCCCCCCCCCCTAAATAAGTAATGTACTTATGCTGAAATTAAAAAATTCTTGGATAAAAAAGACCTAGTTATCAAATCGATAACATATACTTATAAGTATATAGTATAAACAAGAAAAATTTCACGTCCACTGCCCGAGTTCTTTTTATATTTTTGTTTTATCGAACATGGCTGCCACGCCCTTACAGTTACCTTAATCGCGATAATGCCGGAAATATGTTCCCATTTGATACTTTCATGTCCATGGGGGCAAATGAAGGGATTCTTTGATTGGCAACAAAACCAGTTTTCGTCACCAAAAATGTGTTAATGCTGGGTATATTGCTTTTTCAGAAAAATTGTCATGAATGAATGCAAACATGATTCAATGCATTTTAACTGCTATTTTTTGCCGAGTACATTTTCAAGCTTAAAAATCAGCATTTGGGAATTGGCAAGCAAATCCACCCTAGTTTCATTTCATTGAATAACTGATTTCTTTTAAGTAATATGTATATCTTTCACCATTACACTAAACTTTATCTTTTTGTTTTGTTTAACCAATCACATGTGTGAACTATTTTTGATAAGACCTAGACTAGATATTTTCAATCCTGATGCAACTTCTCTCTTCTCCCCCAGACCATGCTGGACGCGACCATCCACGACCGTGAGGCGGGGTTCCGACTGGCCCCCGGCACGTCCATGTTCATTCACTGGCTGGCCGGGATGGTGTACGTCTTCTACTTCGCCTCCTTCATTCTGCTGCTGAGGGAGGTGCTGAGGCCGGGCGTCCTCTGGTTCCTCAAGAACCTCAACGATCCAGACTTCAATCCCATCCAGGAGGTACCACCCTCATTTTTCCTCACACACCTACTTTAATTAGTTTCAAATGGTTGGTTATACAATTAAAATAAGTTGAGTTAGATTTAGTATCAAGATAAGTATAATAATATATCTATCTATATATATAAATGCGAAAAACCCACTCATCACTCATCACTAATTCTCCAACTTCCCGTATACCTATGAAGATGAAATTTGGCAAATTTGTTCCTTATACCTTAAATAGGAAAAGTAAGCTATTTTTGTTCCGATCGAACGGATTTAAGGGGTTGCAAAACCCCTTTTTCGAAACTTCTCCATAGGATTAACATGGAGAACATGTAACAATGCAAAATATAAAATTTAAACAATGGAAATTTTTAATATTATGTAACGTACGAGGAGCATTCTGATTGGCTGATGACTAAATATCGCCAAAATGTCGCCAAATAACTAAAAACTGTCGCCAAATAACTAAAAACTGTCGCCAAATTAATAAACTTCGCCAAATAAATTAAAATTTCACCGAATGAATAAAACATTTCGCCAAATTAATAAAATATCGCCAAATGAACTAAAATATGATCATATATGTAAAAATAATATAAAAACCTGAAATACCCGATATACGAAATACCTTTTTCGATGTTTGTGGCGACGTTAGTTTGGATATCTACAGATCTAAAAGACCTAGAGTGCTGAAATTTGGAGCACAGATTCAGCTTGGGCCATAGAGATGCACTACGAAAGGATTTTTAAAAATTCGAACTCGAAATGCCAAAATAAAATTTTTTTAGAAACTTTCCCATAGGATTAACATGGAGAACATGTAACAATGTAAAATATAAAATTGAAACAATGGAAAATTTTAATATTATGTAATCAGGAGCATTCTGATTGGCTGATGACTAAATATCGCCAAATAAATAAAACCTACGGCAAGTTATTAAAAACATCGCCAAATAAATTAAAATTTCACCGAATGAATAAAAATTTTCGCCAAATGAATCAAATATTGCCAAATGAACTAAAATATGATCATATTTGTAAAAATAACATATAAATGGCGAAATTAGTGTCAAAAAATTATAAAATATATGTCAAAATGGTGAAAATATGAATGGATAACGGGATATTCCGTACTACAACAACTATGAAAATTAAATTTGGCATGGAGCATGGCATTTTAAGCCAAAATTGCTCACTAAGAAAGGATGTTCATTTTCAAAAATTCAAACTCTTAACTGCCAAAAGTAAAAATCCTTGCCACTTATCCACTGACTCATCACTAATTTTCTAACTTTCTGTATAACCAGGAAGATGAATTTTGACAGAGTTGTTACTTATATCTTACATAGAAAAATAATCTATCTGGTAGGTAGAAGCCACTCGGTACCGTAATAATTGGTTAATGAATACTTTGGACCCCACGTGGTAGGAAGGTCAGAGGGAGAGTGTATAAATGGTCAATCTGATTGACGCGGCCTACCTTCCTCTACTCCATGTTATGTCATTTATCCACGAAGGCTGATTTTCCATAGAATTATTGGAGTGAAAGTGTATACTGCCTGTCATCAAGGGTGACATTTTCCTTCATGCGGTATAAAGATCAGAGGGTAAAATGGGTTAACAAACGACCTGATCGACGCGACTCTCTTTCCTATACCATGGTAGGTCATTTATAGCCCATAACACGGTTCCCCTGGGAGTAATATAGTGAACGAAATAGCCTGCAGTTAAGGGCGACATTCCCTTCACGGTCAGCGGCGGAATGGGTTAATAATCGGCTTGATCTATGCGGCCTACCTTTCTTTATATGAAGGTATGCCTATACGAGTAGTTATGTGGCGGAATCGAAAACTGTTGTTATAGACTCTCCCCCCACGTGGTACAAGTGTCAGAGGGGGATTGGGTTTGCGTAAATCTTCTGTAGTAGTGGGTAGGGGGATTGATTCGATTTTTTTAAAAAAATTGATTTAAAGTTCAATGAAGTAAAAAATAAGATTTATTTTTTATTTAAAAAAGTTAAATATTTAAAAAGTTCGGGGACAAAATCTAAAAAAAGTGCTGGGGAACCATCCCTTCTCTCTTATTGATAAGGTTTACCGTACAAAAGAAAAAATATGAAAATCTTGAATTTGGCAAATAAACCTTTTAAAATTCTTTTTCGTTTTTTTTTTCTGCTTATATTTTCACCAATTTGTGAAACTTAACGACAAATGTTGACATAGGTGTCTAATAAAACTTTTTCAGATAATTTTTATTAACATTTATAAGAGTTCTTCCCGTTTAAATCTTTGGAATGTTACTAAAAGTTAAAATATGGATGGTGATCAACGGGAGTAATGCATACATATTCACGTTATTGCGTAGACAACTTCATATTAGCAATCTTTCCAGTTCTTGCAGGACCTTGCCAATAAAATTTCGTTTCAAATTAGTACTTTTAATACTGTGGTTCCCCCTCATGGGTGACAAATGAAGAATATTGTTTATTTCGCTATAAATATTGTATTTGTATCAATTTTGTAATTTATTTCCTTCCCGTGCGTAGAACGGGTATTTCAGCTAGTTTAGTATAAGAATATTAAAATACAAATGCAATGTTAAAACTTATGCAATTAAAATACATAATTATGGTTTTTATGTATACATAATTATAATATTATAGATTTAGTATTATTTAACACATTGACTACTGTCAGGAAAAACTGACTGCCAGGTAAGTCGACATTTGCTTGTAAAATTTATTGTTACGTATTCCACCCAGTCTAGAATATACTAGACCAGGTCCACCCAATCATTCACTCTCAGAAAGTCCATCACCAGGGCAGGGTTCTTCTCATGATCTTCACGACTCAACCCCAAGCAAGATTTATTTGATTTATGAATTGGAATAACCAATGCTCTCCTCCAATCTCTTGGAGTTCTAACCAGGGGCCAGGACTGGTTAAATAAGCCCAGCAGACATTGTCTACCATAAGATCTAAGCTCAGCAATCATCAGACCAAAGACTCCATCTGAACCTGGGCTTTTGGACGCGTCCAAGTCACTCAACACTGACTCTAAGGAGAAGTTCTGCATAAAAATTTTGTTACCTCCTGAATCGCAACGGCAGCAGTGTACCAATTTTCTTGCCATGCCTGCCTGGCTACTGATTTATCTGCCCTATTAAAAACAAGTGAGCTAACTTTCTGTTAGCTCTCCCCTAGAATATCTGCAGTTGCTCTATCATCATCTGGAATATTATCATCCGAGTCCACAATCGTGTTGGTACTTTCCACCTGAGGTTGTTCATTTCCTATGCCATTGGCCAACCTCCACAATTTAGAGTTGGACTTTCTGGCATCTAAGTGTCACATGTCCTGCCATTTCTTCCGTTTTAAGTTCTAAGTGGTCTGTTGAGCTATTTTAAATACTATTGATGTTTTCTTTTTACATTTTCAAAAATGGGTGTTGTTGGAGATGTATTTCTCGAAAACCGAAAAACACCCAATTGAAAATGAAAACTTATCTATGTGTACAAAGAAAGGTGTTGTATTTTATACAAATCTACCGTTTTAATGCAATTTTACCCGCTTGACCTTCAAAACAAGATGAAGCTCACCATCTATATGAGATTTAAAAAAACCACCCCACCCCTTAAAGGAGAATGACTTAATAAAACCTCCAGATGGTCAGTGACTTGCCGAATTTTTTTAATCTGTGGTCCATTGCTATCTAATTGTTGGGAACCAATGCATTAAAGATGTACAAATTTCAATTGGAGCATACACTTTATTTGGTGCATGGGTAGGTTATTTATTAACTGGCCAAGTCCAAATACAGATTCGAAATAAGAGCATTTAAAGTTTGCCTTGGCTATAATGACATTCAACTCATTATTAAACAGCTTATTGTACAAGGATCCACACCATTTTGCCAAATGAATCAATCTAGTTTCCTAGAGTACTGTAAAATGGTGTTGGTTCATTTTCAGATTTTTGCGACATACATGTGGCAGATAATCCACTCATTTGTAGAAAGACTTAACAACCAGGAATGTATTTTGGTTTGTTCCCCCCCCCCCCCCCACCTGTTTCACTGTAGTTTCCTTGTGTATTTCAGATGATCCACTCTCCAATCCTCAGGCACATCCGAAGAGTCCTGGTGTCTTTAGTCACGTTCGGGACGACCATTTTACTTGTGGTTTGGCTTCCAATTAGAATAATTGAAAAATTAGCACCTGGATTTCTCCCTTACCATGTCATGCTTTCCAGGTAGTTGTTGGTTTTTGTGTTCAATTTATAATTTTAAATAACGTTGCTATTGGGTTCGGCAAATTGTTGTATTCGCACAGGAATAAATTATTACCAATAATTTCTTCGAAAATGCTATTTATATATACATATATATCTTTCATTTTTAATATCTTCTCCTTTCTTGTGACATAAACATTTCTGATGACTTGTAAGAATAGACAGTTGTAGAAAATATGTCAAAATGTACAAACCCAGTTCTAGAACCGAGGAAATTAGGTTGCAATTTTCCGAATTTTAAAAATTAATGAAACAACTGAATTTATTGTATCATGTTCATATATCTAAAGTATACTAAACACAATTCGCACATTGTGGACTAAATAGTTATAGGAGGCTTTGTTCTATATTTGTGATTGATCAAAAATGTAATATATGAATACATTTTATAATACTTTTTATGAATCACAATTTGCAAAGAAAATTACTGTTTAGGCATTTTCATAAATAGATTGATTAATTTAAAGAGAAATAAAGAATAATCGGTAAATAAAAAATTTCTCGGAACAATTTTCTTTTCAAATATTTTTTTTATTTATTCCACATGATATATAACATTTTCATATTCATATCCTTTAGTATGTCACTTAAGTTTGTTAGAAAATATACTAAATTTTTCATCTGGAAATTTGATTAAAAAAAGTATGTTTAAATAATATTTATGGCTATGAAATTTTCGGCATCTTGAGAACAACTCTAAAAATGAACTCGGTTACTAATCACTGTCTAAATAATTGAATAAACCCTCCTAGTGTTTAATTTTAATACTAAAATTTTGCATGGAACAGGACATTCAGTGTGTAATTTCCAAATAATCCTTTATTAGTCCAATGATGCGAAATCTTCCTTTCCATAGTGAGATGCCATACAGCGAGCTGTCTCTGGAGCTGGTGCTGCTCCAGGTTGTGTTGCCAGCACTCCTAGAGCAGGGACACATGCGCCAGTGGCTCAAATTCTTTGTGCGTACTTGGTGCATTGGAGTCTCCTACATCTTGGATTTGAGGTCTTATCTGCTTGGGGATGTAAATATTAATGAACAGGTATTAAACTATGAATGTTTTTTTTAGTACTGGAGGGCTCTGCCCCCACTCTCTAATCCTTGCCCATGACCGCAAGAAAATCTTGCCTTCTGACAAGAAACGTATTATGTACCCATTTTGAAAATAAATGTTCATTCATACTTCAGCTTTTTACTAGTGCCATGCGAATATTCAACTATGTCCCACCAACCCAGAGTATTTCTACTAAGCGTCTTTTGTTCTGTAACTCCATACTGTTGATTCTTATACTCACCATTTAGAAAATGATGTACTAATTCTTGATCAACAACACAATTACCATAAAAATTAGTGAATCGTCATTGGTTATTGCATCTGAGTAACTTCCATGCATTTAGTTTTGGCTATGCACATAGCTGTTGTTTGTATGCTAAATGGTGATTATTATTTTTATTATAATAATACTAGTTTTAAAACTTGTTATCAATATAATAATTCATATTAAAATTAAATTTGAAAAATATGGAAATACTAATGCCAGAGTAGCAATACTTCCTTTCATAACATTTAACATTTTTTCGTTACAAACACATATTTTTTTATCCTGAACTTTTAATTTTTATAGATACAATTCTAATTAGGATATCAAACAAACCTCGACGTCACAACCTTCTTCAGAGTGAGAAGTGATATTTACTAAATTTCAACAAAACTGGAAAATTGTTGCTCGAGATGAGTAACCAACACCTTAACAGCAGTAGTTACTATTTTTTCAATAACTTGAAAACTAATAAATATATTTATTAAAAAAAAATCCATGCTGCATTAGGTCAGATATTTGGCTAATATTCGAAAAAAAATTTGAATTATGGAATGTTCTATACGAATTCTTCAATTTTTCAACTTTCAAAATACCATTATAGTAGATATTCAAAAACAAGAAACGGTGTGCATTAGATCAGATATATGGCTGCTATTCTACAAAAAATTAGAATTATGAAATGTTTTTTTCTATACATTTTGCTTGACATAACACAAATTCTTGTATTTTTGAACTATTACAAAATATAACTTCTAACATAAGGCAACAAAAATTCCTCCTTATTTCCCAAACATTCCTAAATAAACTTAGTAAATTTCCTTATTATTCGATAATTACTTTTTGAGAAGTGACTCAATATATGAAAGGGGGTTGCCAATTGTTAGCAGCAGTTACTTTGTTTTACAATAGGGAGACAAAAAGTTATTTCTACTAGGTGCATGGCCCCGCATTGCTGGGGGACCCAGTAGGGTTCAGAATTTCCTTATATCTTGTTTATTACATGTGAGATATACAATTCTAAATGAGAATTGTATATCTCACCATCATACACACACCCTTTGAAACAAATGTTTTAATACTTATGTTAAATTGTGTAATGGGAAGTGAAAGATTTTTTATGACAACCAAAAAATGTATGGAGTATAAAATTTTGACGTTTCATATTTCTGTGTGCACACCCAGAAATCTCACTGAAAATTTATAGAAACTTTCTACTAATAATTAAAAATTTTCATTCTAATTGTTGGGACTAGAAAAGTTTCCAACACACGAACACAGTAGTCTGCTGCAGTATCTTGCGACGTTCTTAACCCAGACTATCAAAATGCCAAAAAAGATGCAATGATAGGAATTATGGGAAGAAAATAATGTTCTAAGTTATTTTAAATACAAAAAAGTTAGAGCGGACTTTTATAGGTCTCAGTCCATAGGGGATATGACACAATTGTGAGAGTGGTCTTTGTGTGAATTGTTTTTGAGAAAAAATGTTATACAGGGTTTATACAGTCCTTAAACTTCATATTTTAGTTTCATGTTCATATGGGCTCTTACAAAGTACTTTAAAACTCCTTATTTTTGTCCAAAGGATCCGTTAAAAACTTTCAATTTATCCAAAAGTCTTAGAAAATTTCTTAAAAGGACTAGAATTTAAAACATTTTACTCAACCTCTATTAAAAATGTTTGATTACAATGTGAATCAAACACAACTTCGTATCTAAGTAGGAAACCCACAGCTTCTGAATAAAGAATAAAGCTTTTTCTCCTAATAGCTTTTAGCTGAATGCACCTATTTTCCTTTTTTATATTTATTTATACTCAAAAGTCTATTTATGACTTAACCCACTGACGGATACAAACGTGAATATCCGTCCTCGGTACACCCGTCCGAGAAGGATAAGGACGTGAATAACCATCTCTTTTTTTATCTCTCCAGAAGGATGCAAGCGGTTATTTCCAATTCCGATTTCTTTCTTCAAACGGATAGGGCCGTTTTAAAACGTCCTCTGCTGTTCCCCCTTCAAGATGCACGCCTCATTGAACCCAGATGGGGGTAACATAATGAATGGGTCATTGTGAGACGCTGGAGGGGAGGAGTGGAGTGCACCTGTCCTGCTTTTAAGTGGGTAGTGTTGTCGTTTGGAAAAAGTAAATAGTTGGATTCTGAAACACAAAATTTAGAAAAAGTTAACCTTGAACTATTTGAGTTTCGATTGAACTATTTGAGAACATTGAAATTTCGATCGATCTTTCAGCACATATGAGTTTTTCCTTGTTTTAAATGGATAATGAGTACGAATCCGATTAAAATAAAACTTCTGAACAAAAAAATAAAAAAAAAACTAACTGATAGCGTAAGCAGAAACCGAAAAATTTCATATTCGTTCATTTTATTGAACTTTAATTTCTAAATGTTATGAGGAGGTGCACTCATATTTCAATTTTAATTATAAAAACTATTTGTTTTTATCAAATATATTTATAATTTATGCGAAGCTATTTATATGTATGCAAAGAACTGTAGGTTAATTAATCTACTTTATAATAAGAATAAACATTGAAGAAGTTTGGCCATTACTTTTCAAGATATTAAAAATATCTGTATGGAAACAAACACAGATTTGGGACAACATCTGAACAACATGTATAGCAATTTTCAAAGTGGGATGACAATGGGATCACACACTAATAAAAATTTCAAAAATTAGCCATTTTGAAATGCAAATAACTAAAACACTAATAGGCCTAGGAGGTTAAAATTTTGCATTTTTAAATTCTTAGTAGGTATAACAAGTTTACTAAGTTTCATAAAAATCGGAGATGGTGCGGAAAAAAAATGCATTTTCTTGTGTTGATTTGACATGGAATGACCCTATAATAACACATTTCTGGCCTTTTCTCCTCCTTATTTAACCAAATTTTTTTATTATATAATGGGCATTACAATCATCTTCGTATATGTGTTGAATCTGCTGCTAGAGTGTTGCAACTCTCGAATATCATTAAACCAGAAAAAGGCTTGCTGTTCTCCCAGGACCACTGGATCTTGTTTATGCATTGCATCAAACACAAATGTAAATGATGCAGGTGAAAGTGTAAATTGGAATTACACAATTTCCCAGTACCTCGTATTCTAATTAAGCAAATACTGTTCGATTTACTTCTGATTTGAAAAATAAACTTTTCCTGTAATAAAAAGCATCCCTGGTAAATTTCAAGAAATTTGACCAAAATTTAAAAAGTTACAAATAACTTGAGATTATTACGAAATGAATTTGTAAAAAACATTTTCGCACACATTTACTAACTTTTTTTAATAATGCTCCGATTTTCTTCTAATTTGGTTGGAATAATGCTTGAAATAGTAGAATGCTATGTAGTTAAAAAAATAATTAAATATTTTTTTTAAATTTTTACTAGGGGTACTGGAAAAAAGAGTGAAAGAAAGTCAAAACGATTCAATGTATGTTCTTAAACATAGTTTTGCTGCTGCAACAAAACGCATGCATTCATTCACTGTTTTATGTTATACTAGCTATTACCCGCAGTTTCTCACACGTAAAAAATAGTTCCTCATCAGTTCCTTCCCCCCTTCCCCCCCCCCCCCCACCCGTTGTATTCCTTCTCTCTTTTTCCCCTCAACAGCAAAAAAAAAACGTTTCCGTGTATATCAAAAAAAAAAAAAAAATAGAGTAGGCATCCACTGTATAGAAAGATTTTATTCGTGGAAACATTTGAGCCCCATGCGGTACACATTTCATAAGGGGAGTGGGTAAATAGCCAACTTGGTTGGTGTGGCCTACCTCCCTCTACACGATGGTAGATAATTTATACCTCAAAGGTTGATTCTCCGTGGAGTAATGAGGGCTGAAGCATATTCTGCAGCCAAGGTCGATCTCCCTCGCACGCGGTACAAAGGTCAAAGGAGGGAATGAGTTAACAATCGCCCTGGTTGACGTGTTCCACCTTCCTCTACACGACAGTATGTCATTTATGCACATAGAGTTATGGGAGTTGAATTGTATATTGCAACAATTACGTTCAACACCCCTTACCAACGCGGTATAAAGGTCAGAGGGGGGAATAGGTTAAAAATTGACCGGCTCGAAAAGTTAGTTTCCTGCACACGATCTTATATTATTTATCCCCATAGGCTGATTTTATAAGTGAAGTTATATAGATTCTACATATGTCATTTTTTAGGTTGTGACTCCGACCCTGACCGAAAGCATAGACGATATAGTCAAAAACTGGTACAGTGTTCAGAAATAGCTTACATATATGAAACTTACCATTTCGAGCTTTCTTTCAAACGGATAGAATTTTTTTATTTTTTTTAGTTTACAACTCTTTTAACTCCGTTGCTTTGTTCCTATAATTTGGTCAACATAAGGTTTAAAATATTCATGAGATTTAACAAATTGTTTTAATAATATATTAATAGTTTTACGGTGCGTTATGTATAATGGTGATAATTAACGAAAATTTAACGCAGGCTTAAATTTTGTGTGTCCCTTTTTTTAAGATATTTGGTCCCTTTTTCCCTAGGGGCAACTGAAAAAAGTATTGCGAGCCATGCATTTTTAAAAACATTAAAATATTAATTAACAAAGAGCAGACTTTGAATAATGAAAGTTTTATTTTTTTAGTTAGTATACTTTTTGAAGTGAAATGTCTTTCAGATCGGTTAATAGGGGTGAAGGGATGTTAAGCCGTGTGAAACGGAAATATGTAGTGCGTATTTGTAGTATGAATTTTTAAAAATTAAAAAAAAAATTCTTTATTCCTTTTAATTATTTCATTTGAAATAACACATTTTGATATATAAAATTCTGCATATTTATTAAAAAAAAAGCAACATGTATGTGACATACAAACTAGTCGAACAAATTTCCATGAAATTTCGCTTAAGCCTGTCAGATCGATTAAACCTAACAGCGGTTCGGGAATTGAATTATTATTTTTAGAAATTAAATAATATATGTTTTTAAAAGTACTTTTAAGTTACCAATTATATAACATAACGTTTAAGTTGTTTTAATGTAATGAGCCTCCGTCTTTATTGTTGAATCTGTAGGGTAAAATAAATATCTTAGCACCTGTTTTTCTTGTACATTTCTAAACAATGTTGCCCTCAGATGGGGTTGAGCCAGAAAGTTACAGCCAGAAGCTAAAAAGCCTTTTCATCAGAGCCCGCACCATTATTCTTTGTTCGATTCGTGCTGTGTTTGAAAACTACACTACCTTGAAAGAACTACAGTACCTTTTGTCCATATAGTGTGCGAAACTAGGAGGGAGCAAAGCGATTTAACTATTTCAGTCAAGAAATCTTTTCTCTTGTAAACAAACTCTATCGGATAGTGTCAAACTGTCACCATACATGTGTAAATATTCAGCGAATGGGAACACCCATTCGACAGTCTTCTTTGCAAACTAAAAATAAATTACAGTGAATATATAAAAAAGTTTAAACTATATTGTTTTACTTACTTATATATGTTAAGACTTTTAAAAATATTGTAATTAGTAACACGTAATTAGTCTACATTCAAAAGAAAGTTATGACCAATCAAACATAATTATTTTCTATATTTTTTTTTCAGTTTATAATTTTTAGGCAACGTTAAAGATAGGGAACGTTTCATATTTAAGTCATAGCCACTTATTACTTTTTTTTCACTTTTATGATTTCTCCTACTTTCTATTATTAGATTTCCAAAGGCAAAAAATATTTTATAATAATTTAAGAATATAAGTCGCACATAAAAATTAAACTGCATGGTGTATATTTTGATTTCCGTGCGAATTTGTTTTGTTTACTGGCATAATTATTCTAGAATAACTGTACGAGTATAATAATTTTTGTAACGTTGTTATTTGTATTTAAGATTATTTCATGTTAAGTGGAATAGTAAAGGAGTATACAATTATCATGTGTACATTTTCGGACTTTGCATTATTATTTTAGGAAAATATTGTATTTTAAAACTGAAATGAATCCGATATACATTTGTTTTTCATTTTAAATAACTTATTTAGATATTCAAGAGTTTCAAAATGGCTTTAAATCAAACATTTTAATAAAACTCCATTTGTTTTATATAAGTCTTTCAAAAACGTTTCTTATGTAATTTTTCTGGTAAATTTTGCATTTTACTTCAAGCCATCTAAAATATTGATTGCTAAAGGATATTTATATAAGTTATGTGTAGGCTTACTCTTGTAGCAATTTCGGGACATGCTTTTTTTGCGTAATAATATAATAAAGGAAAATTCTAATTTATTTGAAATAAATATATTATGTTAAATTTTAAACCTTAGTGAGACCTTTTTAAGGCGAAATTTCATACTAGTATATAAAATTATCCTTGGCAGAATAGAAAATGAATTATATTTTTTCTCTCATTTGTCGTTATTTTATATTTTGCTGTGTGTAGAACATATACTTTTACAGCGTGGTATATAACAATTAAAATTTTTCTATCTATACAAAAATATACCAATTTCGATTGTCCTCATGTAAAGAGTATTGTTATCGCGTAAAAATGCGATTGAAAACAAAAAAAACATCTTCAATGTTAAAAAATATTAAACTTAAAATATAGACTTCATGCCAGTTTTAAGGTCAAATACTTCTGGGTAATGCTGATTTTATGCAATTTACTTAATATCTGTATTGGTAGTATTTATTATTTCCAATAAATATATTTTGTCATTTCGTTTAAAATAGATTAACCGCTTTGATATTTTAGCTTTAGCGCTTGAAGAATGATTAAAACCTAAAAGTATTGATTAACGAAGTACAGCTTTGAAGCAAAATGAAGGTTGTCATATGAGATCTTTGTCGTCCAATGATGATTTGTTGGAAAAAATTCTCACTAGAGCTACACAATGAGCTTTCGGTGACGGTTGTCCGATCTTACATTATTGTGAAAGTGGAGTAAAATATTTCATCTTGAGGTTTTTATTTTTTACAACTCATTTTCAATTCAAAACTGTATAAAACAGTTGGTTCTAACCTTTAGGTGGCTACGGATTTTAGGAAGTCGCGGGCCAACACCTTGTAATATTATTTTAAAAAATACTTGTATATTAAATATAATTTCGATACATAATATATCTCGTTTAATAAAAACGTATTTTTTTTATAAATACATTTATTAATGAAAAACATCTATAGTTTTTAACATTATATATTTTATTAAGGTACCATTTCAACATTTAAATAATCAATGAGATTTTTGAACGCCCCTCTAGTTCAACAATTTGTCTATTTTAGTAAATTTATAATATACTTGTATTTTTAATGGTGTTTAATAATAATTTAAAGTAACTCATTCAAAACTAAAAATTTGAGGATTCCATTTGAAAAAGTATCCCTAATTCATAAAATGTATCAACAATAAACTATTGGAGAAAAAAAATGCTATCTCCAACAAAAATTGCAAATCGTGTTCATTTCTGTTTAATTATAAATAATCAAACAAGCACTTGGGAGCGCGGATAAAAGTTTACTTCTATTATAGCATTTAATAACTATTAAAAGTTTTAATTTTCAATTTAGTTACTTTTAGTATTAAAAGGAAAACATCTCAGACCCCTTACCTTTTTTTAAAAAAGGTCATACGAAAATATCCGTGGTGTTGAAAAAATGTCTCCACGGACTACTTAGAACCTCTCGCGGACCACCAGTAATACTAGGACTATGGATTGGGAACTACTAGTATAAATTAATTAAATATGAAGTGTTTTTCAACACACTTCGATTGAAATCTTCCAAGCAAAGTTTTCAAACAATTAATTTAAACGCTTAACAAAAATAGATACATTCGCGTCGCTTGAATATTATTTATTTTAACTTTCTATGTATTTCCAATTCATATTAACTGTATATAATAGCAAAAAGTAAATACATTCTAATAAAAAGCAATCGAGCGAAATTTTTAATAATAATGAGGAGAAAGTGTCAAAAATACGAGTCATATTAATGAGAAATAATTATTTATTTCTAAAAAGCTTTTAGGAAAATAAAAAGAGAAATTGGCCGTTTGCCGTGACATATAAAAATTAAAATTAACTGTGTTTAGAAAACCATACGCGTGTTCATAAAAAGTTATATAAAACTCTAATACTTTTTTAAACTTATTTCTTAGTGTACCGTAATTTTGTAATTCATATGTTTCTTTAGATTAGCAAAATATCCTTACTCATTTTATTTATACGAAGTTAAATTTGGCTCAAAATTAAATGTTCCCTGCAACCGAGCAAAAAAGGTCAGATAAAACCTTTATCAAAACCTTTATATTGTTCAAATTGCTTGAAGAATTTCAATGCTGCATTTTTCTGCATTAAACATTTATGAAAAATGTATATTGTTCAAGTACCTTTATAAAATCGTCATCTTTATAATTTTTATGATTATGTATTTATGCTTTTGCTGGGAACTAGCAAAAAAAGTTTTAGTTCATCACTATAGTGTTTTTTTACAAATATATACAATACGTTTTACTGTGATATGATTATAAACAGAGAAGGCAAATGGGTTAAAAAAAAGTTCCACTTGAAGTGCATGCAAAGGAATCGCCTTCCTTTTTAGATCATTTAACAGGGTCAACACAGTACCACAGATAAGGTCATTTACAACTACAACAGGTGTCAATGAGAATTCGCACGAGGCAGAAAAGGGCGTATACGAGGACAATGATTGAATAGTCACTGCCTTTCACTCAGCTGTCAGCGCGTCGGTACACGACCGTAGGGGCCTCCGTGGTATCTTAGATAAAGGCGTTTGAATCCTTTTGTGAACAGACCACCTGTAAATTACTTTGGGGGGATGAAAAATCCCGCAACGTTTTCCAAGCACCTAGTCGAAAACATGCCAGCCCTCTCGCAATGAAGTGTGTTGAAAGATTAGGGCACTTTAGAGATAGTTCGATGGAAATTAGCTATCCGTCAGTTGGTTAAGAGCTGACTTTTTCTGACATGTATAAAAAATTTTTGTACTAAAAATAAGGTCCTTATAAATTGCTTTGGTTCTTAAAAAGTTCTTAGAAACTCCTTATTTTAATTTTCGGAAAATGCGTGCGAACCCTGTTATATGCATTGAATATTGAATTCTTATAGATCTGTAATATGGGAAAGAAGTCTGATTTTTTGTTAAGTCCCGAAGATCTGTTGAGATGTTTTACCCGTACTATCTATATCATGCCTGTTGTGGATTCTGAATTGCACATGTCCTTTTAGCAGCAACAGGAGGCGGCTGCTGCAGCAGCTCCAGATGAAGCCGAAGCCCAGGACGGTTTCCAAGGGGGTGCTCTTGCTGCAGCACACCAGGCCCTTTTCCAGCCAGTCAGCCCTTCAGGATTCCAGCCCTACCGGAGGCCTAGGTTCCTACCATTCAAGGTATGCATCTATCTATTAGCAGGCACTGTTACATTTAAATTATATATATATACAGTGTTCACTCTAGGCATTTTTTGAAGGGCCCTGCCTGCCCTTTTTTCTTCTTGATAGCGCCCTCATACCGCTTTTTTTAAAAATGTCGCCCCACTTGCCCTTTTCAGTCAAGCACAAGCGCCCTTCCTTCCCTAGCCGTCTTTAAAAAAGGCATCGATTTAAAAAAATTTGTGTGTAAATTGGAATTAAGTGAATTATGACAGTAGAAAAACAAACTCCTTTTAACTATGCGTGTTGTACAATCGCGATGATTCCGTGGTTATTTTGAGCATGGGGCATTCCACGAATCCTATTGGTTGCCTGTACCAGCATATAAAATGCTATATTTTTTTAAAAGTGAAGTTGGTTTGTGTGGTTACAATATTAGGCCTTTTATTACCGAATTTTAGATTTAAGTAGCCTTTTTATCAGTTTTGTAAGGGGTCGGATTAGGGCTACTTACAGATTTGGTTTTTAGCGAAAACATTAATTTTTAAGTGTCAAATTTTGGATTTTAAGTAGTATCTTCATAGAGAAATATCAATTTTGAACGGGTCTTTCTTTCAAAATAAGCCCTGAATCGTCACCAATAGCTCAATATGCAGCTCTAGCGCAATACCAATCAACAAATCGGAACTTTTTTTGTTTGGTCACGGGTCTGATATATCAACGGATGACCACCCTCATCTCAAACTTTTTTGTTTAAAAAGTGCCTTTTTAAAAACAAGAAGTGCCTTTTCAGAAACGGGGTGCCCTTTTACAGCCAACAGCGCCCTGCCGTTTTTTTATTTCTAGAGTAAACACTATATATACAGGGCTCGATTTGAGACGGAACACACCTGAACTGCGTTCCGGTATCTCTCTTTAGGAAAAAAAATTATGATTCCAGGCTTGGGTTTGATGGCTGATGCATTATACCGTTTCTATTTAGTATATTCAAATTGTTTACAATTAACAATCATTGATTTTGAATCTTATTGAAATTTGCATTATCATGTCAATGCTTAGTGTAAAGATCCATTAAGTACATATGAAACTTGCATTTGCAGGGTGTCCACGAACTGGGAAATATCAGGTAATTTGACCATTCTGGAAAAATCGGAGATCTTGAGATTTTTTTTTGAAAAATCAGGGAATTTCAAGTTGGTTTCTGGCTGTGGAACATTGATTCGTTGCAAATATTGAAATACTTTTTTAATGCAATCAAAAAGGGGGAAATTACGTATGAGACTTTAAAAGTGAAAGTTTTCTCTTTCAAGGTCGTAGAAATTGCACCAAAATGCTAATGTTTCCAAAATTTGGCAAACCAATCGGCTATCTATAGCTAGATACTTGCCCGTCCACTCAATTTTAAAAATAGATCTTTCAAATGTTTAAAACTGCTAAATTCCTAGTGAAATTCCAATTTTTTTTTCAACATCCTAAAATGTTTTTTTTTTCCGAACTAGATGAAACTAAAACTATTGTTGCCTCATTTTTGGGTACATTTTAGATCTTAGGAAATATATTTGGTATACTAAGCTGTATATCTTAAGATACTGTATTGGATGTAATAAATTAGTGTTATTGTTAGGGATAGATTGGGTTTCTTCTTTTTGAGCATATTGGATTTTTTTTTTAAATATTGAGGTTACTTTATCTTTCATCTTAAAGTACAATCAATAATAATCTAAGAGATATATTGCACTTGGACTTTTATGATCTTTATGTTGCATTTTGAATTATTAATATTTGGTAAGTACTATGTAATTTTGAATTTTGGGTACAATAAATTTTTTATGCATTCATTTTTGGATGTTAAACTTTGGTTGCTCTTTTTGGGAGTTAAGAAAATTGAGTGAAATAGTTAATAAACTTGTATATTAAAAATAAATATAATTTTTGGGGGAATAATAAGATAATGTCAAAGTATATCTTACATAATAATATGGAATTATAATATATTAAAAAAATATTGGCTAAAAAGAAGTACAGCTTGCATGGAAATATCAGGGAATTTTAAATTGCTTTCCCTTTGGACACTCTGATTTAACTTGAGAAAAAAATGCATAATATATGTATATATAAATTACATTCACACGCTTGCAGTGAAAACTTTCCCATGCAATCACTAATCACAACAGTTGTATGTTGTTTAAAACACCCTGAAAATAATGCATGATATTAAAAAATTAAAAATACAACAATTATCATTGTTTAAAAAAAGTTGCAATAAGAAAATTTGTAAACACATATTTTGATAATTTTTCTAATGAAAAGTAATTTCTGTAATAAGAGGTAGGTAGGGAAATGGTGTTGGTTTTCGAAATCTCATGTAAACGATGATCTTCTTCTAGTTTTGGATGTCAAGCAAGCCAAATTTCATCAAGCTCAGAATAAAACTGTAGATGTGTATAGAAAACAGACAAACCACACTCTTCTTTTATAGATTTTTTACTTTTCTCTTTCAATAAAATTTTCTCTCCCCCACTTTTTGGCAACCATATTCACTCTATATTGCCTCCTATATCTCGTTATATATTTCTGTATTTCAATATTTAAAATTCTTTGTAAATATGTATACATTTTTTTTAATTGTGATAAAAATTTTCCTCAAACTGGTCAGTTTTTAATTGTTCCGAAGTAGTAGAGCATTTATTTCTGAAACAAATAAATTAAAAATAAGTGCTGAAATAATAACAATAAAAAAAAAACATTTGCCGAAACCCTAAATTATTACAAATGTAAGATTTTTATCCAAATTTTTATCAGCTTGTATCTGAGCTGGTTTTTTATCAGCTTGTTTCAAAGAATACGGAAATAAAATTCTAGCAAAATGTTGGATGTTTTCTTAAATATACAAAAATGAGTTCAACTAACAGGTGATAAACTTTTTATAAAAATACAAAACAGATGTATTAACTAGTTGTTACTTTTATTTAAGAAGTATATATATACTCATTTATTTCAGGCCTTGTATTTTAGAATAATTTCAATTTATTTTAATTGCTTTTGTTTAACATAATTTTCTAGATAATGTGTCTAGTTTTCTTCATCTGCATTAGTTTGACAATTGGCAGCTTAGTAATGATCACTGCACCAGGTGAGACTCTTGCATATTATTTGAATTAATGGACTGTAACTTGTGAAGAATTCCTTGTAATGTCCTCCGGTTGCTGAAATTTTAACCTTTTCGTTAGGTTACTTGCATTTTTTTTTATAGATTTCATGACATGTTTTCCTTTTAAAAACTGCACTCATTTACGGCAGAATTCTGCTTTCTTGCTTTTCACAAAATATTCAATTTTTTTATAAAAAAATAACCTTATTTTTTATTAAAGCTTGAAATGAAGAAATTCAATATAAAATTAATTGTTAATACACTTTACTTGAAGTTCTTCACATACAACTAAAGGGAAACTATTTGCAGACCTCTCAACAGGTCCCTTTTTCCCCTAAAAGTCATTTTTGTTACTTGAAGTACTTAAAAGTCCTTTTTTTAAGAATATGGTCCCTTTTCCCCTTATATTAGCAAAAATAATTTTTTTCACCTTTTATGATTATAATAACCTTTCTCCTCCTTATTTAACCATTTTTTTTATTATGTAATGGTCATCACATTCATGTTCGTACATGTGTTAAATCTGCTGCTTGGGTGTTGTAATTCTCGAATATCATATCATCTCATCACCTTCCTCTACACGATGGTAGTTAATGTTGGTTTGAATTATCTAGTTTTTGGCGCAGCTTGGCCATATTTGGCCCGTGCGCCAGTAAACCCCATACAACCAACTACACGATGGTAGATAATTGGTGTTGTTGTTACTTTTACGTGTTAAATAAAACCTACTATTAAAAGAAAGAAAAGAAGAACGATAATATTAATCGTTGTTTAATTTAAGAATTTACCTGGCGTGATCGTATAGTTTTGAACAAAAATAAACACAAGACTAAAAATTGTGACCAAAAGAAAACAAAATTTATTAAAACACTAAAATTAAAAAGGGAACGGAACACTAAAAAAACCTTACAAAACGCCAAACAAGTTAAAACTAAATAAATTTAAAAGGGGGAGGGTAAACTAAAATTAAAAATTACTACCTTCAGCTGATTTCGTCGAGAGAGATGTGGCAGGAGATCAAGGCGAATACAATACGAGTGCCCCCAAAAAAAAGAAAACATGGCCAAGCCGCTACGGCCATACTAAGTGTCCAAGATTGGGAGGTGGACAAAAAGGGGGGTGGTACTTGGCACATCCTTCGACGGAGTGTCAACTCCGATGTCAGCTTCAGAGGTGGTCGGTCAAAGGGCGTCAGCCAGTGGTGGTCGTCCAGCAGAGAAATCCAGTTCAGAGGTGGTTGGTGGATGGGCCCTTCTCTGGGCGAGGATCACGGGCCTGACGGGTGATGGGGGAGGCGTCCAGGGCTGACATCAGAGGCAACGGCAGAGGACGGGAACATCCCTCTGGGTGCTACGTCGATGGGTGGCTGGGGTTATTGCAGTTAACCCGGCAACATCTACTGGAATGGGCGACTCTCGAGCATCGTTGAGGTTGGTGGCGGCGGTTAAATAATTCTTCTAACCCCGCATCAGCATCGGCGGCTATTGCACGAGATTAACCCATCGGGTTTTGAAAAAGGACACACGGTCCGCGTTTATAAGACGGGAGCTACACTCCTGTACGTCTTGAGGCTTCGAAAGATGCGTTAAAAAAAGTCTCGTCAAAAGGTGCGCTTTCCAATAAATCGCCAAAACCTCCTTGCCAGATCCCTCAAAACTAGCACATCAATTTTCCTCTCAGCCAATCAGAGAATTTAAAATTACAACTTCGGTTACAGTTAAACACAATTCCAGACCAGTACGTAAAACGGTCTCAAAAACACGAAGTCAAACTGACATACCAGACCCCAGATGTGTAACATGATACAGGAGGAGAGGCCGATGTGGGGACCCAAAAGGGTGGAAAAGACTTCAGACAGGGGTTATCACCCCATTTACAACTAAAAAGCTCTTAGGGGGTTATGAAAAAGGGGGAAATTTACGTTTGGGCTTAAATGGAATCAAAAGTGCAGGTTCCCAAGTACAAGTTTGACAATTAAATAGGATACATCAATATTACATAAATTAATTAATACAATTAGGGGAGTCTGAAATTAAATTAAATAAAAGAGGAATTAAAAATTAACCAATTATGGTTTTAACCATAACATTCCCTACGCGTACCTCTTAAAAAAAGTTAAGAATTAACTTTTTTTTTTTCACAAGAATAAAAACACAGATCTAGTCAAAAAGTAAACAGCAGCAGACTCTCCCACCAAAAATTATCGTCCCCTACATGGGGTGTTCACAAATATGGCAAAACTTTAAAAACTAACACAATAAGGTCACACAATGCATAACAAAGACAAATGGGATTTAACCGGACGAGAAAATCTAAAAGTTAAACTCAAACATCTTAAAATTAGAGGCCCTACAGTAACTAAAATAAATTAACAATTAATTAAATCAGAAATACAACATTAAATTCAACCTATTGCTTAGTTAGAGTCCTTGAAGCAATTTAGGTTTTAAGCAAAATAATTACAAGCAAATCAATCTTATCAAACAATGCTATTACAGATAGTCAACAATGATCTTAAAACTAAAAAATGATTAAATAGTTACAAGCTAAAATCAACCGAGAATTAACAGTTTAAGTCTGAGGATGGCAACCCTAAACAAATTTCTAAAACAACAATTAAAAATCAGAACTCACTCCAAGAAGAAAAGTAATTGACCACACTTCAAATGTAAACAATCAGTATAGAAAAACCCATATCAATAAAGATGACAGCAAAACAACCAGCTCAAAGGGTTGTACAGGTAAGAAAATACCTTGTTAAAATTAAAAACCTAAATAAATGCATTCAAACACAAACAGGAAAGTTTAAGCGAGCAAAGAAGAAGGGGAAATTTAAATGTGCGCTAAAACAAACAAACAACCAACCCCAAAAAAAAAAAACATGTGACCCAAGACCAGCTTAAAATCACACGGTAAACGCAAGTTGGAAGGGGGAAAGTTACTCGCAGAAACAGACCTAGCTGCTATTGAATACAATAAGTGAAAAGAACACAGCAAAAATCTAAATACAAGTAAATTGGGCAAGCCGGAGGGGGTTTCAGGCACGAAGACAACTCAAGATCATTTGTGAAGTGACCACAAGTTTAAAAAGTGGGGAACGATGGTAGTACAAAATACACAGAAATACAATGACACAATAAAACACTTAATAGGTAGTACTTCTCTACTTTCTAAGAGACCTCTCTGGGGCGTACACTGCACTATTTTCTCTACTACACAGAAATACAATTTTAATGTACCAACAACTATTTTACCCAAAATTTAATATCAAAGTGTCCCAAAAATAAAAGCCAGCAAGTGGTCAAAGGCTCAAAAGAAAATGAATATCCCAGGTTGTATGAAAGTCATTAGACGTTAAATCACACGATTAGGTCAAGACACTTCTAAAACATGACCAAAAATACCAATATCCAGAAAATACACAATATTCAATCACAAAATTAACAAACTAAAATTTATTGAAGGTAATTTAACTCATAACTCACATCATTGCACCAAGCAATTTCTCTCTCAATTCCTAACTCAAAAAAAACTTCATTACTCAAAAATAACCTTCCAATAAAAAAAAATTAAACTTCACTCTTAAAAAAATATACTCTAAATTCAAAATTAGGCAGTTCCACAACATTACTCAAAAGGGTCAAAAAACTTCATCAAGGCAAAACTTTAAACAACTCTTAAAACAACCAATCTGTATGTAAACAAACCAATTATCAAATTCTCAACTCAAAAATAATAATTTCATAACTCCATTAAACTTAAGATAATCAATTAATAATCCTCAAACACAAATTAAAGTTCAATTAAATCCCTAAACACAAAAGGAAAGAACACAAACACAAATGTAAACAAACATCGCGACATATCTCCATCGGCGAAAATCGCTTGAAGTTAGGCCTAGCTATGCCGCAAAAATGCAGATTAAAAACGAAAAAACATCCTAGGTCAAAGGCACCACTGTTGTTGTTCTTTTACGTGTTAAATAAAACCTACTATTAAAAGAAAGAAAAGAAGAACGATAATATTAATCGTTGTTTAATTTAAGAATTTACCTGGCGTGATCGTATAGTTTTGAACAAAAATAAACACAAGACTAAAAATTGTGACCAAAAGAAAACAAAATTTATTAAAACACTAAAATTAAAAAGGGAACGGAACACTAAAAAAACCTTACAAAACGCCAAACAAGTTAAAACTAAATAAATTTAAAAGGGGGAGGGTAAACTAAAATTAAAAATTACTACCTTCAGCTGATTTCGTCGAGAGAGATGTGGCAGGAGATCAAGGCGAATACAATACGAGTGCCCCCAAAAAAAAGAAAACATGGCCAAGCCGCTACGGCCATACTAAGTGTCCAAGATTGGGAGGTGGACAAAAAGGGGGGTGGTACTTGGCACATCCTTCGACGGAGTGTCAACTCCGATGTCAGCTTCAGAGGTGGTCGGTCAAAGGGCGTCAGCCAGTGGTGGTCGTCCAGCAGAGAAATCCAGTTCAGAGGTGGTTGGTGGATGGGCCCTTCTCTGGGCGAGGATCACGGGCCTGACGGGTGATGGGGGAGGCGTCCAGGGCTGACATCAGAGGCAACGGCAGAGGACGGGAACATCCCTCTGGGTGCTACGTCGATGGGTGGCTGGGGTTATTGCAGTTAACCCGGCAACATCTACTGGAATGGGCGACTCTCGAGCATCGTTGAGGTTGGTGGCGGCGGTTAAATAATTCTTCTAACCCCGCATCAGCATCGGCGGCTATTGCACGAGATTAACCCATCGGGTTTTGAAAAAGGACACACGGTCCGCGTTTATAAGACGGGAGCTACACTCCTGTACGTCTTGAGGCTTCGAAAGATGCGTTAAAAAAAGTCTCGTCAAAAGGTGCGCTTTCCAATAAATCGCCAAAACCTCCTTGCCAGATCCCTCAAAACTAGCACATCAATTTTCCTCTCAGCCAATCAGAGAATTTAAAATTACAACTTCGGTTACAGTTAAACACAATTCCAGACCAGTACGTAAAACGGTCTCAAAAACACGAAGTCAAACTGACATACCAGACCCCAGATGTGTAACATGATACAGGAGGAGAGGCCGATGTGGGGACCCAAAAGGGTGGAAAAGACTTCAGACAGGGGTTATCACCCCATTTACAACTAAAAAGCTCTTAGGGGGTTATGAAAAAGGGGGAAATTTACGTTTGGGCTTAAATGGAATCAAAAGTGCAGGTTCCCAAGTACAAGTTTGACAATTAAATAGGATACATCAATATTACATAAATTAATTAATACAATTAGGGGAGTCTGAAATTAAATTAAATAAAAGAGGAATTAAAAATTAACCAATTATGGTTTTAACCATAACATTGGCAAAGGTCGATTCCCTGTGGAGTCATGATTAATGAGAGCTGAAGCATATACTTTAACCAAGGGCGATCCCCCCCCCCTCCCTCCCACAGGGTACAAAGGTCAAAGGAGGGAATAAGTTAACAATCGCCCTGTTCGACGTATTCCACCTTCCTTTCTCTACACAAATGTATGCCATTTATGCACATAAACTGATTGAACATGGATTTATGGGGGTTGAATCGTATATTGCAACACTTACCTGCAATACCTCCATACCAACGCGGTGCAAAGGTCGGAGGGGGAATAGGTTAAAAATAGACTGGTTCGAAAAGTCACTTTCCTGCATACAATGGTACAATATTTAACCCCCTAGGCTGATTCTAAGTGAAGTTATATTGATTTTACACATGTCATTTTTAGGTTGTGACTCTGACCCTTACCGAAAGCATAGACTGTATATTCAAAAACTGATATAGTGTTCAGAAATAGCTTGCATATATCCAACGTACCATTTTGAGCTTTCTTTCAAACCGATAGAAAATAATTATTTTTAAAAAAATTATTTATCTTTTTACTCTGTTGCTTTTTCCTATAATTTTGTCAACATAATGTTTAAAATATTCATGAGATTTAACAAAGTGTTTTAATAATATTAATAGTTTCACGGTGCAGTATTTATAATGTTGTTAATTAACAAAAATTTAATGTGGGCTGCTTCAATTTTGTAGGTCTCTTTTTGTCCCTTCTTTTTTAAAATATTCGATCCCTTTTTCCCTAGGGACAAATGTAAAAAGTGTTGCAAGCCCTGTATTTGCTACCATAGAATAACATACTATTTTCAACCATACAAGACGGTTAACCATTTTGAACAAAAATAACTTTATTTTATGATAAGGCACATTGCTGTAAACCATAACCATTGCTGAAAAGCATTTGCATTTCTACATAAATAATATAATATTGAAACATAATTGCCAAATTTGTTTTATTACTAAATAGATGAATTAAATCATTATTTCTTCAATGTAGTATTTTTTTAGGTATGTAAAATACTGATATGTTATATTACTTAAAGCGTCTTTTGTGTATAATTTACTCTTTTTTTTTTCCCAAATTTTTCCCGCCTTACATATATTTTACTCTGATTTTGTTTTCCGATATTCAGCCAATTTCGTTCCTGATATTAATTAAATGGTTAAAACAAGTGGCTTAAATATATATAATTTATTTTAAAAACATCTCAATTTCCCCTTTAAAATAAGACTATTAAACTCATCAAAGTTTATCTGTAAACCACTCATTGCTCTTCATTTGCAGTGTTTGTGGGCCGTCGCCTGATGTCTCTGTGGCTGGGAAATGCTAAGATCCATGAGCTGTACACAATCGGGTGTGGGCTGTACGTGTGCTGGATCCTGTTGCGTGTTTGCACTCTGCTGTGGAGCTGGATCCCGAGGGGGTGGAACACCATCTCCAACAAGATGAAGGAGTGGATCACTATCGTGAGTACTTCAGACGCATAATTGGATGTACTGCTCCTCTTCGCAGCATCATTTGTGATTAGTAATCTTGATTTATATAAAATCTGTGCCTGCAAATGATAACAAATTCTTGCATCATGAATTTACCCAAAGATTGAATGTAAAAGGAACTTGGTACTTCTTAAATCTGGCCAATTCAAAAGAAGGAACCACCAAAGAATATTTGATTGAAGTTGAAGATTTTTTTAATAGGGTTTTCTAACTCTGGTTTTGTCCTTGTCACCTGACTTGTTAAAACTACTAAACAATGTTTAGTGTTAAAAATAATATTGCTTAAATTGAGATATTTTTTTGTATGTTATATATCGTGATATATATTTACTGCCAATATATTTATTGCCAATGATTGATATATATTTTCAGCCAATTTCGTATCTATAATTGTTTTCATTTCTCTCCAGTCCTTCAAGATGATTTGTGCAATGAGCGTGCTGTTGGGCCTCATTCCCATTCTGATGGGTCTTCTCTTGGATCTGATCCTCACAGTACCAGCCAGAGTAGCACTCAACCAGACGCCAATCATTTCCATTTGGCAGGTGAGACTTCAAGTATATTTTAAGAGGGAAACAGGAATCTGACCAGAAGCATTTGGGGTCTGTTAGAAATACAATTACATTTGCGAAAATGGACCCTTTCCGAAAACCGGACCTTCTACAAAATTGCAGCCCTCTTGCCCTTTTTCAACGAAACCAAATAAATGTTAGTTAAAACCATAATTGTTTTCATTTTCTTCTTTTTATATTTAATTTTGTTACAGATTCCCCTAAATGCAGTAATATGATAATTCATGTAGTAATAATTTATTCTTATATAATTGTCAAACTTTTGTACCTGGGAACATTCACTTTTAATTCCATAAAGTCAAAACTAAGATTTCCCCCTTTTTCATAAACCCCCTAAGAGTTTTTCAACTGTAAATAGAGAAATAACCTTTGTCTGGAGTCAATTTCCGTTGGAAAAGGTCCGTTTCCATTGCTTTTTAGTCCCAAAATCGCCCCCCCCATTGCATTCTTCAGTATCATATTACAGTTTGTATTTTGAGTTCGCAAATAACCTACTGGTTTGCAACCATGGAGAGGAGAAAAGTGTTTTAACTATAACCGGTTTTGGTTTTTTAAATTATGTGATTGGCTGTGAAGTAAATTGAGGTGCTTGTTTTGAGAGATCTGGCAGAGAGGTTTTGGTGATGTATACGAAAGCGCATTGTTTTTATGGGACTTTCTGACTGGACACGACTTTTACATAACTTGACAGGACTTGACTACACTTCTCTGACGACAAATTTTAACTGGAGCTCCAACAAGCACAAGAGTGCAGCTCCCCTTTTGAAAACGTGGTCCGTGTGCCTTTTTTTCAAAACCCTATGGGTTAACAACAACTTGTGTAACAGCAACCGAAGCTAATGCAGTGTTAAAATATCTTAATCGCTGCCCTCTCCACCCGATGTAAGAGAGAGAGAGATCAATGTAAGACCAGGAAGGATGGACGGGTGACCCTTGCCATCCTAGAAACCACACCTTCGGAGCCCTGATGCCTCTGTTGTCCCCCGACTGCCCAGCGGTCCCTGTAAATTGTCCTGTATGCACGAATCATCCTGCGTGAAGTAAAGCTGTTATTGTAGTATATAAGATATAGGGATGAAAATTTTCCTCGAATTTGTAGTTTTTCAGATTTTTTAGCAATAAAAAAATCCCATTTTTTCAAAACAAAAAAGTTTCTGCGAATTTGTGAACTTTGGTTTTTTTATTTGCAAGTTGAACGCAATAACACTTTTGCTTGTTTTTATTTCTGTGGAGAACTACTTATTATAAATTTTAACTCTGTTGACTGTTTATTTGTATTTATTTTATTTTCTCAGTGCTTTATTATATTTTATTTAGGTGTATTTAATAATTTCTTAATTTTTTTTTTTTAAATTAAAAAAAAAATTTAATGACACTTTTTCATCTTTTTTTAAGATATGTAGCAATAATAATTTTTTTTTCTTGCATAAGAATTTTAAAAAAATATATAAATATTAGAATTTTTTTTCACAATTAAAATAAAAATTCACAAAAATAGAACCGTGTTAAAAAAAACGGACAGACCCCTGGAAATATGTGCACCCCTGGCCTATTTTCAATCTATCATGCATGTTTTTTCTTTTTTACCAATATTTTCAGGATTGGGCCATTGGAGTGTTGCTGACGAAAACCTTCTGTGCTGTTGTGCTTGTAGGTCCCAACTGGTGGATGAAAAGAGTGATAGAACAGGTATGTGGGTTTCACTCATTGTTTTTCAATTTTTGTGATTATGAAAATAAGTTAAAGTGAAATATAATTTACATGTGTGGAAAAATTCATTGTAGTGTAACAGCACTAAAAATGAGATCGATGTTCATTGTAGCTTATTTTAGGCATTAATTCAGTACAGATGATCTTAGTTTAATAACAACAAAAAAGAATGAGCGTGGGATATGTGAAGTGCAGCTCTTTAACTTATAATAAAAAAATAGGAAAATGGTAGTTTTTGATAAAGTATAGCAGAAGGAAAGAGTCAATGTTTTACTTTTGCACAAACATCTTTTTTTATAACTGCAGTTAACATCTGCATAGTCTCATATATAAACATAACATTCTTATTGATCCTCACTAAAGTAATAATTTTTTTTCTGAATGTACCACAATCAAGATGCGAATTTAAACTCTACTATAGTGACCCAAGGCAAGATCAATGATGAAGTCCATTATTATGTTCTTCAGGACTATATCTGTGGCTTTGAATAAGAAGAACCAATGTCTCATGGACTTAACATGGGACATTGGTACTTCTATTTCTGGGCCACAAAATGTATACTAAGTGGTGAAACTCTCAATTTTTTTTTTATGTCCCATGCATAGTTTGGAAATTGAAATTAAATACCCTTTGGCATCCAAAGTTGGCAATCAAAATTTCTTAAATGGAATGTCCTCTTCCTCATACGAGTTTAGTTTTACCATTTTTTTTCCACTGTCGTGTTTTAAATTTATAGGCACTTGTGTGTGAGACTGCCATGCACCATATAAGGAAAATTCCTGTAACTTAAAATTCATCTGTATCCTAATAATTTTCTCTTCTTTGTGGGTATGTGGTTTTGACTGTTTAGGAGCATTGATGTCTTCTGTGCTTATTGTTATTGAATGCGGAATATTTTCTAATTTTAACTAGTTTGCAGATCTTTTCTTGTGTATTTATGCTATGTGTTTTACTGTATGTATTTAAATAAGTTGCATCTTATGTATGAAAACAAGCGGTTTTGTTACTTCTTGGACAGGAATTTAATCTTTTGGCAAAAGAGTTTTCTGAAAATGTTCTCAAGATCATGTAATAGAAGCAGTGGATAGGGAAAAAGTTTGTTAGAAGTGTAGTCCTTTTTTCACTGACTGATTCAACTTAACGTATAAAGTATAGCGTGTATTTTGTTTACAATTTGTATCACTTTATAATATATACACTCAAATAATGGCTTTAACAAAAAGGTGCAGGTTTAAAAACATTTCAAGTTTGTTTACTAACCATAATTAATATATTGTATTTATAATATAAGTATATCAAAGACAATTATTTGGTCAAAATAACACTTCCTTGTTGACTTAAAATTACTACTTAACTTTGCAATTCTCCTTAACCCACTGACGCTCACTCCATTTTTGCAATGTAAAGTTGTTGTCTCTTTTTGGACATCTAAATCATTTTACCTGTGCCTTTACATTTTTAATTAATTGTAAAGAGATGGCTTGTACTTTGTACCTCAAACCTTTAAATTAAAAAATATTGAAAACTGGTCAAAGCATTGCTTCAAGACTGAACATCCCTTTACGTGTAATATAACATCCATGGATATGCCGAGAGTTAACTAAGAATTACAGTCTTCACTCAAATTGCACTTTTGAACCTTAATTACTCTTATTAAATTACAGCGTTCAAATTGCTTTCTTTACTTTTCGAAACTGTTTGTTGTTGAGATATAATTACAGATAACTTCTTTAGATTGGCCATTTTTGTGATAAAAATATTTGAGTTAAATACTTATTACCAGGATTTGTATTGTCATTATAAAGTATTTAGAAACTCTTTATTTTTGTAAAAAGAGTCCTTACAAACTTTTAAGTTACCGTAGGCTTTTAGAATGGTCTTAATACGACTTTTATAATAATTTAATTTTTTTAATATTTTTTTGCTGAGAAGCCTATTTGAAACTTTAGAGCTAACTTTTCATTACACATGTAGACAAGTTGTTTGCATTAAAAAATAAGGTTCTTATAAATTGTTTTTAACCTTAGAACGCACAGGTGAAAGTCATGCCAGAAGCACTTTCACTTATCCACTTTTGTACGTAAAAAATTTAACAGTCGGAATTGTTAAACTTTTTTCCCACCAACTCAGAATTTTCTGAACTTTCTCGTTAAGAAAATACCATCCTACCAGATGGAAGGGAAAAACCTCTATATGATCGTAAAGGAGAGTCCAACCGACAGTGCATAACATCCTTCTGGAAGGGTGTTGTACGTTCAAAATTTGTATTTTCGAAAATGTGTGATTCTGCATATGTGATTTTATGTATTATGTCTTTTTTTTCTCATGTTTTCCAGGTGTATTTAGGAGGCATACGCCACATCAACCTGCGTTCCATCTTCATGGACCTCGCCCTCCCAGTGATAATTGTCTTGGGCCTCTCCCTCTCCATGCCCTACATACTCGCATGCAGTATCATTCCAATGTTCTGTACGTATCCCCCCCCCCCCCATTCATCATTCGTATGACTGTTTTGCTTTTAAAATAAGCTTCTTGGTGTGTCAGGAAGAAAATACCACAATAGTCCGCTACATTATGATGCTCTGCTTAAACATTTTGAATTATTTTAAAATTATGCCTAAACAGAACATTTTGGCAACTACAAAAGAAATTGCTAAGTGCCAATGATGCCTAACTTTTATCTCCTAAATTTTTAACCCTGTTAAAAACGTTCTTATATTTTTTCTGTCGATGAGGTTCTTGTTACAGACCAAACCCTATTTCTGCAATCTACTGAAATGATGTTTCACACAAAATAATTTTGCCATGTTCCACATGCCCATACCCTGTATACTTTTTTAAGTTGTTTAAGGTTTAATTACTTTCTTGCCAAATCCAAGAGGACATCCTGAATTTTGAAAACATTAACATTTTCTATTGATAATGATCAATAACCTAACTATTTAAAAATGTTCACCTGAAATTATATATTTCTTTTTACTACTTGGAGGTTTAAATATTTGTTCCTGTATATGCTTGTTTATATATTTTAAAAATCCTAATCAATGTTAAAGGTATAGCTTATCAGCTTTAACATAAACTATTAGGTAATTGTGTGTTCTTCTTATGTTGACTTTTTGTAAATTGCTTCCCTTTCTTCCAGCTTCTAGTTTTGAGCTTCAGAATACTGTGCTGCGTAGGATCTACCCTGCTCTGCTGGCGCTTTTCGTCTCCGTTGGTGCAATAGTTTTCCAAATTCGTCAATTTTTCCGCCTCTATGAACATATTAAAAATGACAAGTGAGTATTCTGAATTTTTGTATTAAAAATAAATGTTTGATTTGATGGTTTACCTGCATATTAAAATTGCCTCAATATCTAGGAATTTGTAAAGTTTACTTTTCAAGACTTTCTGATTGCAACTTTTCGTATGCTTGCATTAAAAATTTATAAATTGTATTATTCCAGGTGATTAAAACATTAATTTCTTGCATTTTATAAGAGAGCATTTTCTGGAGTCATAAAAGTAAAAACATTTTTAAAAAGTTTTATGTTGTTAACAAAATATATTATTTTGCAGTCACATTTATTAAGCATTTTAGGAACTATTATCACTTTATTGTAAAAAAAAACATTTAAAACATAAAAAATAGCCACTGACGGTAATAGTCTTTCGTCTCCCATATTTTGAGTCACTTTTCAGAAAGTAATTATCGGATAAATGAAATTTACTAAGTTAGTTTAGAAATGTTTGGGAAATAAGGTAGATGTATTTTTGTTGCAATAGAACACTTAAGTTAGATGTTATATTTTGTTAAAGTTGAAAAATGCAAGAGTTTGCGTTGCATCAAGCAAAACATGTAGAAAAAACATTTCATTATTCTATTTTTGTGTGGAATAGTAGAAATATATCTGATCTAATGCACACTGTATTTTGGTTTTGAAAATAGTTATTAGTTTTTAAATTGAAGCAAACATTCCATAGTTCTATTTTTTTTTTAATAGTAGTCATGTATGGGATCTGATATGTAATGTTTCTCTTAATTAAATATATTTATTAGTTTTCAAGTTATATTTTAAAAAAGTAACTGCCACTTTTGGCGAACTTTCTTCCATATTTTGAGTCACTTCTCAAAAAATAAATACCAGATAATTATGAAATTTACCAATTGTTTAAGAATGTTTGGAAAATAGGATGATGGTATTTTTACTGTAAGGGAACATTTACATTTGAATTATTTTACGTTAAATTTGAGTTATAGTTGAAAAAGGCAAGAATTCTAATTTGTGTAAACAAAACATATAGAAGCAAGCATTTAATAGCTCTAATTTTTTGTAGCATAGTAGTCGTATATCTGACCAAATGCATGATGTTTTTTATTTATTATTTGTCAAGTTATTGCAAAAAAAGAAACTACCGCTGTCGAGAAATGCTAACACAAATGGGTCTGTGTTTGGTTACTCATATTGCGAGCAACAATTTTCTGATTTAGTTACAATTTGGTAAAAATCATAGTTCTCGCTCTGAAGAAGATCGTTAGGTCGAGTTTTGTTTGAGAATTAGAAGAAGAGTTATGTCTATAAAAATTACAAATTGGAAAAAAAATATTGGTTTGGCAAAATACCTCTTTCTTTTGGGTAATGTTATTCTGGATTTAGAATTTCCATATTTTTAAAATTTAGTTTTAATACGAACTACCATCAATATTAAGTTATAAAACTGGATAAAAATAATAATCACTATTTGGCATACAAACAATTTAAGCTGAAACTCAATACAAGGAAGCCACTCAAACACAATTGCCAATGAGGATTCATTAATTTTTATGGTAATTGTGTTGTTGATCAAATTAGAACAGCATTTCCAAAATAGTTGTCAATATTTTTTTTAGTTCAGAAAAATAATTTTAAGAAAAAGCATGGCTGTGAGGATTTTCAGTTTTATTATTGTAGAAACGTGAACCTGCAGGAGAGAGAAACGAAAGAAAACTTTGGTTATTGGATTGTAAACAACATGTGCAGGGCTAACGAATATGCGATTGGTTGAAGATTAGAATAGGAAATACGAAACATATAAATCATTTAAAACTATCTACATAAGAAAAAATTTGAAAAATCTTGCTTTTTTTGCATTATCTGCTTCCAGAGAGCATGTTTAATTATTATAATGCCTGTCACACTTTTATAATTTTGTGCTGTGTTCATAAATTATTATTTTAACTGAATATAAGTATTGCTTGTCATTTTTTTATAATGCAATATATTTATTGCATTATTGTAGAGGGGGAGGGATACTTTGTTTCTATACAAATCATGTATTGCAACATTTCTTAATTTAATTATAAAATCAAGGAAATTTTTTTGACACCATCACACGAGTTTGAAGATTACAACTCACTCATAGAGTTGAAAACAGTTTCATTGCCTCACATGTTTATTGTACTAGCTCACTCAATAGCAGAATCAGCTCAAATAATTTAAGGGATAAGTGGATAAAAGATGTAATCAAAAGTAAGTTTTGGTCTTTAAGTTTAGTGGTAGTAGTGGTGGTTACTCAGTCTGATAATCTTTGAAAAGGTTGAAACTAACTAATAAATACTTTAATGGTCTTAAAACAGTTTATGGGGTAAGTAATTGCAATTTTAAAATTGTGTAACTGCCAGACAATTTACACAAAGTCAAGTTTGTGTACAGGTGTGTGTGCGAATTGGGATAGAATATACTTTAATTACATTTTGTGATTGGAATACTTAATTGATTACTTTTTTTGTATTGAATATCAAACCTTTCTGCTTGCAGGTACTTAGTCGGGAAGCGGCTAGTGAACTACGAGCACCGAAGACTCGCCGCGGCTGCACCACCCCCAGCCCCCACAGAAGAAAACGCGGCTGCGTCTTGAGACTTGCCCCCTTAAACTGAACTGCTTTTAAAATTGAAGACGAAATAAAAGATGGAGCGAAAACTGTGTCTGTGTTGCACATGTCCTCTGATTCCAATCTTAGTATTCACCAAAGCCTTTGACGTCATACTTCAGCCAGAGCGTGTGTGTCAAGAGAGATTTTAGTGATAAATGCCTTTGTGTGTGGGTTGCCTGTCGGAACGCAAAGTGCGACGGAAGTGAGCGAGATGTTTGGGAAAGTGCGGGGTTTTCGATTTTGTTTTTTTCAGTGCTTGTGTCCTCTTTTCTTGCTCTGGGGTGGATGGGATGCCTTTTGCATTGGAATTAATTCTGGCATTACTCAATAAATTACTTGATTTTTTTTTTTGTAGAATGTAAAATTATTTAAAGGCTCGCCATTTGCATTGGTCAGTAAATATATATATATATATATCCAATTATATATATGCGTGTGTGAATTTTTGGAATAATAATTTTTTTTTTAAATAAAATTTTTGTGTTAACACATTGGTTTTTCGTATGATTATGATTAATTTAAAAATGTTTACCTTGTTTTGAAGAATAATTTCGTAAAAACTAAAAATATTTTATATGGTTTTTAATTGCATGAAAATTGAGATGTTGCATAGTTGTCATGTACCTTGAATCGTCAGGAAAGATGAGCAATATTTAAAATTTTCTCATAATGTCTTTGGAAAGGAGTTGGTTGGTTGTGTTCCCCTTGCCACCATTGAACATTTATTTTATTTTCATCACAGAAACATTAAAAAATATATAGATATGTTTCTTAATTTCCATTATTTGGTTAATATTGAAAAGTATTTAATGTTAAAAGTTTATACTAATACTAAAAAATATGAAAACTGACTGAATTTCAAAATTAGTTTCAGGTTGAAACCCTATATTTAGATGAATGCTAATCTAAATGGAAGTGTAAAAAGTTTTATTTTTTGGTGTTGGCATAATTTTTTTTTAAATATGTAACTCATGGTGAGTTTATTGAACTGATTTATGAAACTAAACTGGAAATGGATATTCATTGTGTTTTGAAAATTCTAATTTGCATATTAAAATTTTAAAACTTTTTATCAGTTGGTTAAGAGGAATTTTCTTAATATGGAAATTTAATTAAGTGGAAGTTCCAGTTCCCTGCTCGGAACAGCTTTAAATGAACTATGTGCCAAATGAAAACGTTAAAACATGCACTAAAAGTAACCGTGCAGAGAGATTATAAGAATGTTTAAATCTCAAATTTTCTTTAGCAGAAGTATTTATTCGTTAAAGTTTACAAATTGCCATATTGTCTATACTATATCAGGCCAATACTTACATGTACATATTTGGAAAAGGCGTCGATGTTAGTATACAATAGCGAAATACCATTTTAATTGAATAACTTCTCTACATTAATCCCTATTTTATGTGGAAAGCCTATTTAAATTTCTTCCCAAACATCCAGTATTGTGAATGTTTTTATATCAAAACACTTTTCTTGTATATTTTATCTTGTTAATGGCAAAACTACATTTGATTTTACTTCTATATTACACTTGCTGTGACTACATTTGCAAAAACCTCCATTAGGAAAATTTACCATTTTCTTTATCCATTATCGTAGGGAGGGTTGCAAATAGACAAATTTTTTAGAACCAAATTCAGTTCTTGGTGTTTATAGTTTTCAGTTTATTTCAAATGACGTTCCTAGCCATTATAAACTTGCATTATAACCTGATTGTTTGCTCCAAAGTAGAATACATTAATATGTCTTTTAATTGTTTCTTATTCAATCGAAATCACTTGTCATTTCGCTTAAGGAAGTAACGTCAATAATCCTGCTTGTAAACAAAATTCAAAGAGAGTTGGTTTGCCAGACAAGGCATACCCCAAGAAGCCATGTTCGTTGCATTGACCTCATATTATGTTATGCATACTTTTTTTAATTTGCCAATTACTAGTTTAAGTTTAAATTCTTTAATTGTAAAAGAAATAAATTTTAGTGCCATTGTCTGTAACGATGTCAATTGCTGTGATGTGTGTCAAACTTTCCAGCCTATTCTGCTTTTATGTATGCCTCAAGTATATTGTTTTCACGACGCAATTCATATCCAAAGAACTACCGAGAGCAGAAATAGAGTACGACACTTTAGGTTAAAATATACATAAAATGAATTCAATGGGTTGGAACATGAAAAAAGGATTTTATATTTCAAAGGAACGTTGTTATTTAGCAGTTTTATTCGGTTTACTTATATTATTTAATTTATGTAGCTTGGATTATTTTCATGTACACATTGTCAACAGTGTACCAAACTAAGTTTGTGCCATGGGATTCCATTTGCCCAGCTCGTATTACCACGTGTCGGTCAAACCTATTTTTTATCAATTATCTTTCAAGTTATTTATTTAACCATAGCCCAGAGCAAGAAAACTTTCAAGTTATCTAAATGTGAAACATAAAAAATATCAACTCAAATATATTTCTTTGAAATTGTTACATAGAAGTGTATTCTATAAGTATAATTATTGTTATATCTTTATGAAATTCTTATTGAAATGTGTTCTGCTGCCGTTTAGAAATTTGTAATCATTTCCCGTTTGAAATTTTTTTTTCTATAAACTTTTTTACAACAATTTGTTTATTTTGTCTGCTTCATTCGAAAACCATGCAACTCTAAACCAAGCAATCATCAGGCATAGTGAAAGATGTTCGACGATGAAACTAAGCTCGGGTATTCCGAGCACTTCTTACTTTTAAACAATTCCACATCGAGAGGTAAATCGCTTGAATTTCGTCGCCAAGCAACTTTTGCTACGGGTGATGAATCCATTGTTTGAAGTTGCATAGTTTGTGAATGAAGCCGGTTGATTCAATTAAATTTTAACAGCTGAAGCCTGTTGGACTCTTGTATTAAATTGATATTTGCAGTGAGAATGCTTGGACAGAACTTAAGGAAAGGAGGCAAATAAAAGTATCGTAATTCCTAGTATTGGAAGGACTAGGTTATGTCTCAATGAAAACGTTAAAACTTAAAGTACTCTTATTGCTGCAGGTTCCCTTTTAGTGTACGATTTTCAAATGAACAAACTATGAGATGAGTACATCATATTTTCAGAGAATGACTACTACAAAAGCTTTTGTTCAAAGTCTGATATACATCTTCAAGTTTGATGAGTATTACTTGAGTTCATGTTTCATCAAGTTCAGACCACATGAGTTCAGGTTTAATTATTTATTACACCTATTCCTAACTATCTAGTCGTAGTGCTTAAATTTTAAGTAGTGAATTATTTACTTAACCTTTCCGAACTGTACCTTGCACATAACATGCTGTGCCGTCAATAAATTTGAAAACCGCCATTAGTGATCCCAAAAGCCCTTTTTAAAGCGTTGAAACGTTTTGTTATTTGGTTTCAAACTTAACTTCTTAAATAAAGATTAATTCGTGGAACATTTGATTCTAATTTATAATAATTTAAAATTTATATTGCTAAAATGGCAACACATTCTGGGATTAACTTTTCGATGGTTGGGGTTTCTAATGGTGAATTTCAATTTACTATAAGAAAACCATTCATTTGACGAGGTTCAGTTCTTGTATAGGTCATTGACTTGAATCTGTTTATTGAAAATATTTAAAAATGAGTGTTTATGGAATTTTACAGATTTGGTGTAGCATGCATTTTTTCTTTTGTAATATCCAATAACATATTTTCTACTAAAATCCTAGTTTACGATACTTGTGAATTGTAAAATTTTGTTACCAGCTGTATACGATTTTCTCAGCTGCCCATTTTCTAAGAAGTTTTGTTAATTTCTTAAGAGCTTGCAAGCAATTAACTTGCGAGCAAATTTTGAATATACCTATCGGTCATTATATAAACTAGCAAACTTTAAAATTAACTAACGAACTACAGCTATTAAATTAGCAAATAATCGTTTTTTCAGAGAATGAAATTTAGAAATTCATAAAAAATATAAAAATATTTCATTAATTAAAAGAAAAATTTAAATAAAAATGTGATAATAGAAATATTGTTATCCTTGAAAATTATTAGGTTTGAAGAATACATTTACTTTTTTTTTGTTGCGTTCATGTATTTCTGTTGCCATTTGTTTTTTTCTAAAGTTTGTAGTACTGCAAATATGCTACTCTGATATGCTATGTTTTTTTAACCACAATTTGCACAAATTTTCTAATGTGGATTTTAGTATTTGTCTGTGAAGTAACAAATGATTCTGCTCTGTGTGATCTAAATTCTTTTTTATTGCAACAAATATTTGTACCATTTTTAATATTTTGTGAAAGGGAATTGTCGAATTCCGCTTAGAAAATTCGATTTAAGTGGAACTGCTTTTTAGATAAATGGAGAAATAACTCTGCAGTCACTTCGCAAACTAGGATTTTGGAATTTATAATTTATGCTCCACTGAAAATTTATTTTTTACATGTAAAGTTTATTTTTCTGAAAATATTGAATGTCTGGTTGTACATTTTGTATATAATTGCATTATTTGAACTCTTGTTAGAGTTTGATTGTATAAAAGTGTTGATTTGTCCAAATGTTTCTGTTTTTGATTGATATAAGCAGCCAAGAAAAATGTGAATGTTTACTTCCCCAAAATACCAGATGTTCACAAATCGTCTTCATGTTTCTTTTTTGGGGTGCATTTTAATTTGCCGTCTTGTCAATTTAAAATCAAATAGGTGCTTTTAAATCTCGTTATTTTATTGTTTAAATAGTCTAAAGATGTTACATATTTTCTTGTTGAAGTACCCTTTTTAAAAATTAAGGGTGCACCTTTCAATAATTCAAAAATATCGTTTTGTCCACGTCCTTTATTTCGGGGTTATATGAATGTGTGTATATCTCACTTCGAAGTTATTTCGATTTGTTTTTAGTCTCGATTTTTGAAGGCTGAGTGTTCGGTAGGTAGGATCAAATTTATTTCTTCAATGCATTCTCTGTATGCTTAAGGAATATCCACTCATGTTTATGTACATATTTAGCGAATAAAATTCTACTTGATTAACGTTGGCTTTTTTTTTATACATAATCAGTTCTGAAGTAAAAATCAATCGAATCTTTGCGTTTCGGAACACGAAATGACGCGAAAAATGAGTTGTGAAAGGGAGCGGCTAGGAGAAGAGATAGAAAAACATAATTGTATGAATACATATTAAGTATTTTATTGCGATTTAAGTACTGATAATAGTCTTAAACACCCAACTGTTCGTTAATTTAATTAAACATGTAACGCAGAAGGATAGAAGCCTTTAGGATCACTACACGGCATTTTGTTATTTTATATGTTAACGTAAGTAAATCCAATTTTTTTTAGTGAGTTTCGCAATTTAAAAAAAAAATGTGGGTTATTTTACGGTAATAAACATATAGAGTAACAAAAAGTTGCAGAGGGGACAAAAACCATGGAATGGCCCTTTAGCAAGACATCTTGAGTATTTGTGCATATTTAAAAAATTCTGTTCTGGTAACAAGAATTAAATTTTACTTTAGAAACTAGTGGAAAGTTATGACTCTAGAAACATAAAAGGAAGCTTTTTTATTATTTAATTTACATTTAAAATTGAGCTCTATATAAAAAACAAGTCAGCATTCGCTACAGCTAAGTGCCTTTCAAACAGGCGCTGTGGACTAGTGACAATTGAGTCCCAGGTTACTTAAAAATGGATAGGCACAGCCATTTTTTATGGTTTGGGTTATGAACATAGCAAAGGGGACCAATAAGAGAAAAAATAACATAAAGAACTAGGGAGGCTCCGCTAACGCACGGAGTATTGCTACGCAATCCTCGAAGGTTTGCTTCGCAAACTACTTCTCGCTTCGCTTGCTAAAAGGTAGGACACAATAACAATGTGTCCTAGTGACAATACTTTTTTAATGATATTACTGAAAACTTTAAAAGGTGAAACTGTAAATTTAAATTATAATTCATCTTGGCATCGATACATTTTATCGCCATGTAAATCAACATAAAATCATTTAAACTAATTTATTTTTAACTACAAATGGAAAACAATGGTACCACTGGCAAGCCTACCATTATTTATTATTTTCCACTTAATTTTCTTACTTTTCCTGGGTTTTAGTTCAATTTCTAACATTATTGGTAGTTTGTTTTGGCCATAATAGACATTAAGCTTACCATAATCTTGCCCACCAGAAGTGTGTAATTTACTGAGTTAATACGTCATAAAGATGAAGATCATAGGAATCGAGTTTTCAAAATTGCCAACAGATGACGCCACCTCAATTTCTCGCACATTGAAATTTTTGATACGTTTTTCAAAACTTCTATTTTTAATATAATAAGGCTCATATTCTTCCTAATTTAGACTGACATTATCAAAATAATTATTTACCAATGAATTGAAGGGGTTAATCGTCAAAATGGCTTACATAATGGCAAAATAAAAATGCGGGCGCAACAGAATTTAGTAAATAAACTAACTGTTGCCATTCCGCGTAGAGAAAAACAGCGTTTTTCAATCACCGCGTAAGAGAATTATATATAAAGATTGTTATAAGCGTATTTCATCATTTGAAATTTCCACAATACCTTTTACGGCACTTGCTCGCATCGAATCTCATCAAGTGAGGTCTCAAAAGAAAGAGAATTTCAAGGAGCACTGACGAATCGTAGTTTGTCTCAAGTATTTAACAACGAGTTTAAAAGGATTATTACATACAGAAACATTTTTAAAAAATATTTCCAAGATCTAGCTAGAACTTTGTAGTGTAGTCGGTAGCGCGTGAGTTTTTCAGTCCCGACGGGGTCAATCAAATTTATCGACATCCGTTACCCGGCAACGCAGGGCCAAGCAACTACTCAAATCTGATTGTGTATGGAATCGAACAAATTTAAATTCCATTCTACGCAGAAGTAATTTACGCGCGTTAGCTTTTGCTGATGGCTTTATGATTGGGTAGTGCAAACCACGTGGCTTGTCTTCTTCAATTAAAGAGCCTGCGAAAGATAATGAACGTAAATAATGTCCGTGTCTAAATTGAGTGTTAAATAGATCAACAAGAGCCAAACAATCGACAAAGAAATTCTTCAAATCATGCCAAAGGGTACGCCAATGTAACCCAATAATATCCATTGACAATGTACCCCTCAAAACTATGATTCGTATTGAGACTGTTGTGGGATGGGTTTTTGTGCTCACATGTCCCTCTTGATGGCTCTGGCCATGGCCTTGACCCCCGCCCACGTCTCCTCTCCGGACGGCAGAATCTGTTCCGCTGGCAGCAGGAAGCCGTGTCTGCCCGTGTCCCTCAGCTCCAGGGTGTACGAGTACTTGATGCCTGCGACACCGTGCGCCCAGTCGTCTGCACCTCCAGTGGCGATATCTAGGGATAGAATTGCCGTTAAAGTGTGACCCTCCGAGAGAGAAAAGTTCCGTGGACCAATTTCTAAACCGGGGGAGAAAATGTGGTTTAGGGAGGTAGGGCAAAGAGTACTCAAAGCTTTGTGGAAGGACGATTTGACTTACAATAGAACTATAGGATGCGTGGGGCTGTCTTATCCCTGGAAGCACGCATATTCTCAGAATAGGGGTGTTGTATTTGAGGGGTTGAAATTCTGAAAAGGACAGACGATGTGTAGAAACCATTAGTAAGGAGTCACGTGTCCGAAGTATATGCTGTCTGTTCGGCCGCAGACAGCATATACTTCAGACTCGCATGTTTTAAAAATTCTTCCATGGTCGAATGTGCCCCTAGACCTGTAAAACGTATGGGACACAAGTTGTCTCAGCCCACACGTACAGGTTAAGTAGTGAATTATTACTTAGGGAAAACGACCTTCCATTGCAATTCAATATTCAGAGGCGGCTGAAAGACCAAGGAACACAAGCGACCACTTGTGACGACAGGCTAAGAAGAAGGCCAGAATTTTATTGAAAAATAAAAAAAAAAAAAGGATTTTAGTTTAAATTGGTACCTAACATTCAACAATTTACTACATTTTTTTTTTGTTAAAATTTTATTTTTTTTTGTTTAAAAAAAGTATTATTGGCAATGCAAATCTGTGATTCCCCCATTTTGGAATGTGTCACCTTTGTGAAATAAATATACGGGTCTTTTAATTGCAAAAGTTACAAATTGTGTCAATGCGCATAAAAAAAAATTGTGCAAATTACGGCGCCAAAAACATATTCGCTTGTGGTACAAAAAGTCCTTGAATCGCCACCGTCAACATTATACATTGAAATAAACTTGTTTATCTTCTTCTACCAAGGATAAATAAAAAATAAGATTAATATGAATATTACATACATAGTAGGTTTGTGGAAGAACCAGTCCGGTATTTTGTTCCATGGACTTCAGAAAGTGCTTGGACAGCTTCTTTGGCGACTTTTATCTGTTATAGAAAAAAGGAAGAAGAAAAAAAACTTATTTTTCGTGCAATGGATGCATCACAAAGCGATACCATACTCAAACATGGGCTAGTGATGGCCGAATGGTTAGGGGCTCGAACAATGGGCTTTCGAACATAAGTCAATAGCTTTTCCTTTTGTTTAATTAACGTCGCACTAGAGCTGCACAGTGGGCTATTGGCGACGGTTCGGGGCCTATCTCGAAGGAAAGACCCGGGAACGATGCCTCGTATTTTTGAACCATGGTCAGATGACGAGGACAACACCTGAGCTGGCACCCGACGCAACCTCAATAGGCGTCAGGACATTGGACCCCAATCAGATTTATCGTGCACCAGTCCCGTATACACACCAGTATAATTTGTTGGATGTTCTGAGCGACTTTCTAGTATTTTTGTAGCGAAGCTGGCAACCCTCCGATCGCAAGATCACTACTTTTTTTACTTTTCTATGTCAAGTCCATCGCACGGATTCGAACCACCAATCCTCTGATTAGTAGCTGAACGCCTTATCCACTGAGCAACTGTTGCTCCATAAGTCAATAGCACATTCGTGTATTGTTAAGTAACTCGACTTTTCGCTCAGGCGTATTTCAGGAATGCAGACAAAGGTTGGTTGTTTAATGAAAGTTGCACTAGAGCTACACCGTATAGGCTTTTGGCGACTGTTCTATTTCGAAGGAAGGATCCGTAAACAGATAAAATCGTTCAACTCACCAGATCATCGTACTGTTGCGGGAGATCGCTGGTCCAGCCCCACGGCGTGAGCCACATTTGAGAATACGAGTGGACGGCCAGGTAGGCTGCGAAGACCTCCTTCCGCTGCAGGATGAAGTCCGAGACCGCCTTGGTCTCCGGCTCCGAGAAGGGCTGGAACCCGGCGTAGGTGTCGCTGCACGGCCTCGCGCTCGAACCGCCCTCTGGAGGCAAAAACAAACTGGTTTGGAAAATGATCAAGTGCGAAGTAGAATTCACATTGTTTCATTAATCCTGGGACTAACACCTCGAGTCACTCATGAACAAAACGTTCATCTGCTCGGACCAACGCGCATATATATAATTCATATAATAAATATAATTTCATTCACAAAATATGCTTAAAAATATTAAAAAGTGTTAATGGTCGAATATTAAAAGTAGAAACGAAAACTCTAGTTTTATTCAGTAACTCATTTAAGACGGGGTAAAAAAGACTTGTGACAAAAACGTACTTTAATAATACGTTGAATAAAAACTCGTTACTCGTTATAGCGAAATAAATGGAAGCGGTTTCACTTGGTATCAATTGCTACAAAACTATTTCAAAATGAGTCACAAGTTTCATTTATTCTCATTGGGTTTTCCCCCAAACTTCTTTGATTCGACTCAACATGAACATAACATACAAGACCGTCCCTTTAGAATGGCTAAGGGCTGTTACAGTCAGAGCGGATCAGATGCGGGTGAAGGTGATAAATGGATCTGTGATTAGAGAATGAAAACCACGTGGTTTGTATTTTCCAATGACAGATCCATTTTTCACTCTCATTCGCTTCTTCTGTAGCAGCGCTAAAGCACGCCTAAAAGGTAGAGCGGAAAAGGTACAGTTCCAGATTTAACACTAGGCAGCTGTCTAAGGCCGCAAGCTACAGATTTAGATTTTACAGAAGTATATATATTTTACAGAAGTTGTATATTTGTAAAATAACCCAAATTTACTCAATTTTTTTGCATGATTCTTAATATTTTGAAAAAGTTTGCTAATTGAAATCACGCATTTTTCTTGTTCCTTACGGGCTTTATAGTTAATACTACTAATCTAACATGAAGTGACTTCTGAAGTACATATTACTGCAAAATCACAGGCGTGAGAGGGGAGCTAAGGGGCCGCTCGGAAAATTTTGCCTAGACTAGCCAAGGCACATAATTTAAATAATTTTTTCAAATGCTAAGATATAAGTGAAGGTGTTGCAAATAAGAAGTATGACGGGTGGAAGTCCATAGTAAAATAAATCGGGATAGGAACAGGGCGCACTGTTCCGTAATGTTTGGTTGTGAATGATTTTGGGCCCTACGCGAAACACAGGTATCAGTGGGAGCAGTGGATAAATAGACAACCTGGTTGACAGAAAAATTGACATAGAAATTCTTTTGAATTTAAGGACGAGATATTTGAAAACAAGATAGGGTGAAGCGGAGTAAGTGCAACCACGGCGCAAGTGTGGCCACGTCTGGATATTAAAAAAAAAAATCTGTTATAAAAACAATGTTTAAACAGATTTGGAATGTTTGAATGTTGACGTCCATCAGAAAGTCTGGATTTTTCTATCTTAAAAAGACACAGTACCTTGAAAATGATCAAAACATCGATTTTTTTTATTTGCTTAAATTACTTCTACGGTATTTCTAAACATGTACACAGACTGATTTATGGCAGGCACTTTCCCAGGGCCCCCCAGAAATACTTACAAAGCTAAAAAAATGCGCAGAAGTTAATACATTTACTAAACTAATGAATTTTTTTTAATAAATAATTAGTTTTTTTTTGTGCAAAACTTCTATTATTTTAATCAATTAAATCGCTTTCATGTTTCCTTCGCGTTCTTGATGCATGTCATGTTTAGCATAGCATTCTAGCATGTTTTATGTTAAAGTACATCGGGGACCCCCAAAATGTTCTTTTGCTCTTGGCACCTAAACTTCTAAGTCGGTCCCTGAACATATATGAAAAGCTTTCTAAGCTTACTTTAATATATATTTCTTAAGTTATTTTCTTATATATTGATTGACAGACGGTTAAAAATGCACTGTAGTTCGGGCAAGTTATTGACCAAATGACAGTGCTAGGATGACCGTTGTCACATGTAATACTGGTTAAATCTTATTTTTACTTAGTTAAATCTATTTCTTACTTACTTGCTCATCCACGTTTCTAGTTGTACTTTCAAGCCTTCGTCCGGCTAAATTCTTAATTTTCTGAAAGTTCACAACTGCCCATTTCAAATGTATGATTGCCCATTTTTTATTTTCGACAACGCAATTAATCCTCGACTGCCCATAAGAATTTTCCTTGGCTTAGGCCATGTTGCCCATTACACTTTCACACGTAGTTTTCATTAGAAATGTGAGAGCCATTACTATAGAATTGATAAATGCACATTGAGATGAGCTTTTTACTAGTAATTAAAAACTATAGAATTTAGAAACTCGATATGTAATATTTTTTTCGCATATCCTTATATAATTTTTTTTCATCGAATGCCATCGGTGTTTCAACCATTAATTTAAACTGTAATTAAAACTAAACGGTAATTAAAACTTTCTTTTGTCAGCATAGGTGAGACCGCGGTTAATAGCTTGCAATCGAGTAATAATCAGTGTCTAACAACTTACCTCTCCAATGGTATGCGAAATTTCGATTCAGGTCCACGCCTCGACAAAATATGAGAGGACCTTTCCTCGATTTGCGCCACATTCTGTTCTGTAAAAAGGAAAAAGTAACGATTTTATGTTATACGAAGACCCTGAATACTAATGGTAGAGCATCCACTTCGTGGTTTAATAGAACTCTGTGAAATTTAGCAGAGGCAAATGTTACTCTACTTACCACAGAGTGGCTGTACACGTAGCCGTCTGGATTGAGCACGGGCAAAATGTACCAGTCGAAGTAGTCCAGCAGTTCTCTTACGTCGTTATTTCCGTCGTATTCGGAAGCAAGCTGGAACATAAAAAAGTAGTTTTAAGAATGCTCTCGGTATGAGCTGAATACCACATTGTCTACGTTGTACTTGTATAACTTGACTAGCTAATTTATGATTTCTATTACAAGTTATTAAAAGTTCGTTAGGCGTTAGTTGATTGGTATAAAGTTTTTCTAATACCCCATTGATGGCGTTTCTTTTCTAATGCCATTTCGATTGGGCCCAAGAAACAAAACTTCAAGATACTTCCCTTTATCATTGACACGAGAGTTTTAAAGACTTAAACTTCATAGAAGTTAAAAGTGTACAATCTCGATGCACACATTTATTTTTGCGTAAGACGGTTCAACCCGTTCTGGGTCAGCACCACCTGTCGCAGTATCTGGTCCTCTGCTGGGAGATCGCACGGATTCAAAGACTAATTGGAAAGCACAGACCTTCGGACTAGACATTCAGAATCCAGGACAGCACATACAAAAAACACGCATTCTTTTAATTCTTGAAAATAAATGTAACGGAAATTAGAGAAATGAATGATTTTTAGTTTACTTTACAGTATCCTCTCTTAAGGTCCCTCTCTAGTGTTTCCATTTTTGGTTCTTGTCTTACACGTCTTACAGCCCGCCATATCCTGTTGTGATTCCCGATGCAAGAGTGCCCGTCGTTCGGAAGGTGGTTGCATTAGTGCGAGAAGTAGGGAATTCTTTACTAACGCTGTGGGCGATGTAGGCGACCGTGGCCGGGCTTATCCATTCCCGTGCGTGGATGCCGCCGTCTATCCAAATGGCCGGCTTCGAGACGACGCTCTTGGATTGGGTGCCGATCTAAAACAACACAAAAGAACAGTTTTAGAATATATATATATATATATATAATCGGGTTGGTACATGCAGCATTGAACTGCAAGGTTTGGGTCGTGAATACTTTTGGGCCCACGTGGTACAAAGGTCAAAGGGAAAAAAGAATAAATGGACAACCTGGTTGACGCGGCCCACATATCCAACCTGGTTTAGAGTGGGAGATCATTTATCCTCCAAAGGTGGACTCCACGTTAAGTTAAGTTGCTGGAAGCGTATACTGCGGCCAATGGTGACATTCCCCCTCCCACACGACGTTCAAAGGACAATGGAGAGAATGGGTTAACAATCGGCCTGATCGACGAGTCTCACTTTTCTCAACAAGATGGTGGGTCATTTATCCCCATTGGGTGACTCTGCGTTATATGGATTTACCAGGTGTCGTATTTTAGGTTAGAACTTCTTGCGGCGAAGTTCCTCATACCGATTTTATAGGCGTATTTCAAAAATACGCTTTTGTTATATTAGATGTACCAAAAAGTGAACCAGATTGGGTCTCGTAATATGTTCACCTTTAGATAAATCTTAGTTTTAGATCTGCAAGAGAACAAGTTGAAAGAAAGAGCGGTTTTTTGTAAACGCAAGATCATGCTTGTTCTCGGTTTATTTTAAAGAACAGGGGACTAAAAGAACAATTCCTTATATTGTCGCCTGCGAGGAGACGGCGGAGTATCTTTAATGTTTTTTCAATCGTGATTCCTTATCAAAATCTTGTTTAGAACCAGTTCAGGAGAATGCACTAAAAGGAAGCACGAACTAGTATATATAATGGACTTCGGGATAAATTTTGAGCTAACGTGACTTTAACCTTTTGCTACAACAAATTTAATTAAAAATAGGTGGCTGGGAAAGATTGACACCATCACGGGGGGCACTTTCATAAAACCCTACAATGAAATGGACTCCTTAGCTTTTTTTTTTATTTCTAGAATAGCGTATCTTTAACTATAACTGAACCACTGAATAGATGTAACTAGTAGTTTTAGGAACAGTCGACATCGCAAAAAAAAACTTATGTATCGATTTTAATGACTTCAAGCAACATTCATGCTAAAATTGAAGAAAATCGAACAACGCGTTTGGTCGTAAATGTGTAGGAAACAAATATACAGACAAACAGACGACATACCGTAAAAGGTTGAGTTAAAACAGGGACCTCGCTAATGCTCGACGAACTAGGAGTTAACTCTATTTTGTGATTAAGTAAAAAATTAAGAAAATTTCGCCTGGAGACTTTATGTTGAGACTGCTTTGTTTTTCGCTGACTGGTTAAAACTTATTGTTACTTTGTGCTTCAAAAGTTTAAGTTCTTTTTTTAAATAAATATTTCGCAAAAAGGCTGAATTTAGGTAATCTTCTGCTGAAATATTCTTACTTTTATAACCTTTAGCTCCCTGCCCTCCGCAGATTCTCCAATGGAGAAAACAGAAGTGATGTTCGGATGTCGTCCTGCCAAATCATCCAAGAACTGATAAATCTATAAAGAAAATGACGCTTTAGTGTTCCATATCACTTTTACTTTACCCTGAAAAAAAATGTATCATTGACGGCTCGTAAGTTGCAGTGCATGAATTATTGCTATGGAATTATTTATTTAGATTTTTGCATAATATGACAAAAGCATTCCTTTTAATGAAGAATTATTAGTGAAAAAAAAACTGCAAAAAGTATTTAAAATTGTAAAACACTCTTTGTTTTTCTGTCTGTCGAAAGAAATAAACAATGAAATGGAATGAAATATTTACTGAAACTTGACGATTTTTTTTAAATGTTTACGATAAAAACTTTTTAACGCTTAAAACTTCTTAAAAATGTCTCGCATAGCGATAATGATATGGGATGGAAACAGTTCAATAATTTAGAGATCATCAGCATTTATACTATGATTCTAAGGGATCCCCCCGCAAAGTCAATTTCTTCAAAAAGTCATTTTTATTATTGCCGTTTTGAAATGTCCTAAAACTTTTCTTTCTAACGCATATTAAAATTTGTTTCAACGATAATTAGGAGTATTTAAAAAAATATTTTTGTTTAACTAAAAGTGGTATAACTAACTATAAAATATATATTTATATTTTGTTATCTCGGAACGATGTTTTCATAAACTCGATGCACCTCTTCTCAGCAACTGCCATATTAAAGCTTTCAAAATTTTACAGCACATATGACCAATACATGTGAGCCACCGAATACATGTGAGTTTACTTGAAACCTTTATTTTTATATTATAACAAGAATTTAATGAGTTATGCCACTTTTCAGATAAAAGAATGCTATTTTTGGAGTTTCTCTGGTAAAATTATTTTCAAATTAAAAAAATATTTTCTTCAGTGTATATGTAAAAATGTTTATGAGCACATAAATACTATATTTGTATTTTATTTAAACATTTTGAGAAAAGGTGAATCAAAGAGTACGCTTTTTAACATGGGGGAAGGGGGACATTCTGCGACTTTCCGGGGTCCCCTTCAAGTAGTATTTAAGGATAGTTTCGGCCCCACTCACCTCTTCCAGTTGCTTGTAGCCGGAGAAGAAAGGGTCGCTCCCCCTGAATGACAGGAAAGCGGGCGTCTCCATCTCCAGCCGCTCCTTCGCTATGGACCTGCAACGACAGTCGCATTATCGAGTTGAAAGAAACGAATATTTGGAGCAGCATAACATCACAACAATTTTATGTGTATGACCCTCTGGGGCGATCCCATTACATAAGCAGATACGTAAGTTGGCGATCGGTTTGATCGAGTGTTTTGTTACGGAACGAAACGTCCCAAGTTCCAGCTCAGCGAACAGCTCAGTTTCTCTGCTCTACTCGATTTTCATAGCGGATGAATATTCTTCCATTTCGTCAATGTTCGAGTTTCACTAAAACTCGTATTTGATTCAAATGTGTGTTTCAAGGGAAGGGTCTTTAAAATCAGTGACATAGGGTGGGGATGACAGTAAGATGGGGAACAGAGCATGCCACACTTTCGGGAGATTCATTTTTACACTAGAACTCCGATACAGAGAGTAGTACGATTCACATGAATTTGGTTTAGTCCAAAGTGAATGTATGGGCCGATGCTTATAAAATCTGGAGATAAAGGAAAGCGCTCGCTACGTGAAACAAAACAAAGCTTGTTTATTTTCGTTCCGAAATTAAAAGAGTTTAATGCTCGCCACTTGAGATAACTCTGCGATTATTTTCGCCGTGTGGAACTCGGCACAGAACTACTCGAAAGTATTGCAATCGCCAACCAGAATGAAGAAGTACTGATTTCAAAAACATTTTGCACAGCTCCCTCCTCTTTCCTACTGTACCTATTTCCTGTGTGAGAAGAGGCATCTCACAGATGACATGCGACTACTTTTCTGTAATGAGGAGGCGCGACTACTGGAGTTTAAGAAAAGCCAGAACTTTCTGATAGTTCCTAATAATGATGTATATCGTCGGTTTAACCCTTTTCGTCCAAGTGATGCCAACTTAGCTCTATAAATTTTTAAGTTGAGTTGCGCATATCCTGGGTGTTAAAAAGAAAGTGATGTCAATTGAAATCAAAATAAATTGAGGCGGTGAAAATAATAGTGGTGTATATACTTACATAATTTTTTCGCCAGTTGCGTCAACAATGCACTCCTTGGGTAATGGACGCAACTGGCAGTAAAGTGGAGTAAGTCTGACTTAGACACACACCACTATTACTTTCACCTCCTCAATTGGAAAAATAAATATGGGATTGAAAAGGTTAATTCCAAACCACGTAACTCCTACGTTTGGATTCAGAAAACCTTAATGATAGCTGCTTGGCGACAAAATTTAAGCTTGGAAAATCACGCGAATCTTTCAGCCAATCTCTCATCTACAGTCCAAGCTCGGGCATTCCGACCACCCTTTTTTTTTAACACAATTCCCCATTTAGAATTTCGTCGCCAGGCAGTTTTCGCTACGGCTGCTGCCTCACCTCTCGACGTCGTACATGAGGATGGTCATCGGGATCTTGTGGGCGATGAGCAGCTGCTCGATGAAGGCCACTTTGTCCGGAGGGACCATCACGTCCACCGGGTGGTTCTCGAGGGAGGGCGACTTCCAGAAGTCCAGGAACTGTGCAGGGGAAGGAACTGTCTTATGAGAGCGAGTTAGTTGCTGCTGGCATGGCATAAATAAGGCAGTAAACAAGACGGTGAGGATAAACAAGACGCTTAGCCTGAGATGTTGGTTGTTTGAATCAACGTCGTACTAGAGATGCACAGTGGGCAATGGGCGATAGTTCGGTGTCTGTCTCGATGGAAAGGACTGGACCTCGTATTTATGAACCATGGTCTAATGACAAGAGGAACATCGGAATAGGCGTCATGACATGGGTCCACGACCATATTTAAAGTGCACCAGTCCAGTATACTACGCCTGTGGAAATAGTGTATAGGTTTAGACGACTTTTGTTGTTTAAGAACGAATCTGGCAACTCTCCAGTCACGAAATCGCTACAGTGTAACTTTGTCTAGTCCACGTCGTATTCAAAGCCACAATCCTCTGAATGCTAGCCGGATTCTATTCCACTGGACCATTACACCTCCCAGACTCGTTTGAAAAGAACTGTTTTTTTTTATATAATATCTTACAAATTATAATTTAATTAATGGCACATTATTTTAAAGTGTATGATAGCACTAACTATTGTTTTAATCGAAAAGAGCTATGTTAGAACTAACTAATCTGTAAAAAACTAATGTGATATTATCATAATATCAAACAATTTTTTCCAAGAACAAATTTATTTTCATATTTCAGTATTTCTCCCAATTTTTTTTGCAGGCAAATTTGAAAATAAAAATAGGCACTGATTTTTTTCCCCAGAGATATCGTTGTAAAAATTGTTGAAAGAGGGGAAAACATATTTTTATTCATTAAAAACATGCTTTTAATAAAAAGATATGTACAAAATTTTAAACGTTACAAATGTTATAATAATATTATTTAGGGTTAATATGTTTATGGTTAATTTATTTATGGTTAACGTGTTTTTCCGAAACAAAAATGCTTTTAAGGAAAGTGATTTTGTCAAACTTGCAAATCATTGTTTTCGTTTGGAATGAAATGTCCTTCCTTTGCGCACGTTTTTCAGACAAGCATCAGCACACCTTTAGGTCGGTCGTGCAAAGGGATGTATGAAATACGTTTTAGCACAGGTGCTCAAGCGGCCCAGCGCCATTTCTCGGAATTTACATTTTGTAGTCAATTTATATAATATTTAAATATGCATTCGTTTGAGATTCATTTATAACATTTTATTTATATGTATATTTCTGTGAATTGCAACAAGAAGGACCAATGTCAGTTTTACCGATTTTTTTTGTATAACTATTTTGAATATACTAAATTTATACTTCTAAATGAAATGGAAACCAATGTAGTCAGGTTTCTCTAACTCTTTAAATAAAACAATTCCTTGATTTCCGTAACATTGCAACAAGCCTTTGCCTCCAACTTTGAAGACATTTTTCACAAAACTGTTAGTTACGACATTGATCCTTATTGTTCAAAGCTACATATTTTACGTACAATATAAAACTTTGATTTAATTTTCTTACCTGGAAAAATCCGTCTTAGAACAGTAGAACAACGATTGCTTTAAATATTGTAATTTAGCGGTTTTTTAAAACCAATATAGCTAAAGCAGTTAGAAGACATCAATAATAAAAATATGACCCAGCTTACCGAAACACACAAAAAATGATTTGTAGAAATTAGAATACCTAAAAATTTTTTGCTTGTGCCAAAAAAACTTGTTTAAACTGCCTATATAGGACTCAATTTAAGTCTCCCAAGTAAGTCAAGTAAAGTTATAACCACCTGATATTCGTCTCTGTTTGCCATCGACTTGAGAACAGAAAGTTCTTCGTCATCTGTCGGCACCATGCGAAACACGGAGTAACTAAGGAATAAAGAACAATATCGAATGAGAGTGAGCACGAAATAATTCTACGCATTAACTGCATTGAGACAAATATCTGTAACGCAACACCCCAAAAGTTTATAATATTCTCTATATCAGCCGTTCCCAACATCAGATGGCCACAGACCACCGATTCAAAAAGTCGCGGACCACCACCTTCACAACAAAAAAATATACTTATAGAAACTATAAACAATGTAGATACTTAATATATCTCGTTTATTAAAGACGTGCTGGTTATGTAAATAATGTTATTAATTAAAAAAGTCTACAGTTTTTAATGTAAGAGTCTACTCAAGGTAACTATATCGAACTCATTTCTGGTTAATTGCTATAATAATCAAAGCGAATGCATGTAAGAATTAAATTATGGATACAATTTTATTTCCTTTATATAGCACATATACATCTTTAATTTCAATTGAGATGTGTTTAGTTTTAAAAAGAATACATCTCAGGCACAATGCCCGTTTTCTAAAAAGTGTCAATGGAATAGAACAATGGTTTCACTTGAAACCATTTCGTGGGTTGGGAACCAGTGCTGCAATCAACTCACCCGAGATTCTACTTCTTTAAAATCCTTATGCAGACAGGGTTGTCAGTGGCGCAGCATTTCAATAATTGCATCTATATATGTAGATTTGTTTGGAATTCGCTATTTAAATGCGTTTTTATAAATGATAAAGGTTATATGATTTTGTATATGATAAAGAGTATTATATATGGATAAAAAATGCAAACTTCAGATTAGTGCGGATAATTTTCAGGCAAGTTTCAATAGCATCGATATAAAAGCACCCTAAAAAGGCCTTTAAAATGTTTTTAACAGAGTAGAATAAAAGTTCACTCTCATCTATTATCTCAAAGAATAAAAGACACTCTCATCAGAATGTTCGAATTTAACAGTATGTTTTGATTCCATGTTCTTTCGGTGGATGTTGCAGCATCTGATGCGTTTGAGGAGAGAAATACTTCTCTGCGAAATACTCTTCTACGAGAGAAATACTTCTCTGAACTTAAAACATTTACAAATATTTTCCCCTTCGACATTAAATGTCTTTAAAATCAGCTACATCGGGTATCAGAATCGAAACGCCATGTTGCGCTTTTAATGGGAATGCTTTTCAGACAATATCTTTCTGCGACAACTATCCCTATTGGCATAAATAGGGCGTCGTGTGATAAGTAATAAGACACACCGGGGCCTGTTGTACAATCCCGAAATAAAGTAAAGCACGTACGGGGCAAGGGTGAGGGATAAAGCAAACATAACAGCTTGTTGTTTTTCTTCTCTTTGACCCTACCTCTTCTTGAAGCGACTTTTCTGTCGCGGAACGACTCTCTTGGTTGTGCTCCGACATAACCACACTCCATTTCAATGAAAACTCCTAAATCACAGCACGGGAGAATAGAGATGTCTCCGAAGAATGGGGGGCACTAAAATCTGTTACTGTGCGATAAACAAAATCAATCCTTTTAATACCGAGGAAACAAGTTAAAAAAAAAAGTGTCATTTTCTCCCAATCCAAGAACAGAATGCTTAAGTTTATTTGAAGCAATGCTTCTTTCAGTTGGCCGTGGAACACCGAGTTGAAATTTAGACGACGAACGTACCACCACGTTCATTTAACGTTAATAAGGGGCATCGTGTATTAAATACAGTATGTTGAAATAAATATATTAATTAAAAATTCAAGGAAGTAATGTATAATTCTTACATTCAAGGAAGTAATCTTACTCCAAATAATGAGAGATGATATTTCAGATTATACATACGTTCCGCCAACACATATTTTCTTTGTGTAATACAATACTCCCAAATATATAAGGATAAAATCACTCATTTTAGAGAATTCTGCGATCATCAAAGCTACTTTCGTCCATTATGATAATCGTTTCTGGAAGGGCCCTCCACGATCATTAGATAAAAATGCGCAAAGAGAAAATGTTACAGATAAAACCATTTTTTTTACGTAAAATTCCTTAAAATCAGCCTTAGGATAAAAACATTATGTTACGCTTTTTAGTGTCATTTATTCAGACCCTATAATTCTGTGACAAATAAGCCTATTAACATAAATATGGTCACGTAGAAAATAAGGCACATCATAAATTAAGATTTATTTTGCACATACGTTTCACAAGTCACATAGACAGAATTTAAACCATTTCAAACCCTACACATCAAAGTCCAGACAGAGAGAGCGAGAGAGAGAGAGAGAGAGAGAGAGAGAGAGCTATTGTTAATGCATAAAGATAATATCAGAGACGTGCCCTTATTCGCAGGGGCCTTAAAAGCCTAATAGTCCATCAATGAATTTTTAGAATGAATATATACATTTTTTTTATAAAGAAATAACTTATCAAGGAATCAGTTTAACCAAAATGTGTCATATGAATTTTTAGGCAAAGACAGAAAAACAAAACCATTCGCTGCATTCTATCTCTCATATAATTGTTTTGTGCACTTAAACTGACCACTCCTTATTAATGGGAAACAATTATTAAACACGTTGAAAATCAAATAAAAAATTTACAATTAAAAATCAATTTTTAAATGTTATAAAACTAAAACTAGAGGTATGTAATTTTTTCATAAAATCAAAATATAAACTTTATCAATCATTAACTTAACTTTCTGAGTCATAATAGTATGTTTCAATCAATCAAAATCGTAAACTGCCCTTTTTTTATCCTCTCAGGAATCGTTGTTTTTTCGGCCGCAGACAGAGGAGGTTACAGTTGCAGTTCTTTATTAAATGATATGCCCCCCACCCAATTTACGATGTGTGGAAAGGAGGCCAGCTCCTCTGAGTGATGCCCGCATTAACACACAAGGCGCATTATTGTTTTTTAATAAATCAAATATATCAATATAATGCCGACTATTTGTGTAACGGAGTCATTTAATAAATATTCCATATTCTGCTTGCCATTTGTTTGTTACGGGCAATTACGACCAAAAGCTTTGTTCAATTTTCTTCCAATTTGGCATGAATGTTCCTTAAAGTCATTAAAAAGGACGTATATGCTTTTTTTAAAGATGCTTTTGGGGCGGAGGGGTCTACTGTTTCCAGAACTACTTGTCGTTGATTGTCAACTACATTTGTAAAACATAAAAATCCAACATAAAAGAAAAAAACGATTGGTTTTCGGTATTTTCGGAAAACTTATTCTTGCGTTTTGTATTTCATAAAGGTCGTTTAGTCATAAGTTTGCGTTTAGGATTAAAAGGGGCCCTGCGTATAGGTACGCACTGGCCCCCGCGGCTCTGAACACGATAGCCCTTCTTTCTCTACAACGCAAATAAACCAAAAGCCAGCCAAACACTCTAAATCCCCCCTTTCCAAGTTACTATTCCATATGAGAATGCAGGTCTGTGAGCGAGACAGTTACAGTGATGACTCTTACCCCGCATAGTGATGACGCCTGCCTCCATCCCCGGCGAATTGATGACAGTGGTAATGATGCGCCCACATCAGCTGGGAGACGACTGCGACCAGGACGCTCGCGAACATCTCGACAACTGTTGTTCTTTTGCACACTCTTGGAGGATGCGGGCTTCGCAAGTAAACGGGATTTTTTTTTTCTGTTTCAGAAAAGCAATAAAAAAGAGAGAGAGAGAGGGAAAAGTGCAAGCAAGTAAGCTTGAACAGTGGTTTAAGTCAGTTTTGGTAATAGGGTCTGGGTGATTTTGTTTTTATGTGCAAAGTAGCGATAGTGGTCGAGGCGGCAGAGAACCGGACACATAGCCGGAGGGTTGTGGTTCGAATTCTGACTTAAGCCTGCAGCGATCTCGTGATTGAAGGGTTGCCAGTTTCATTCCTCGTCGTTCGCTTAAACACAATCGCCGTGTGTAGAGAATACTGGTTCAAGTTAAATCTGTCGTCATCCAAAAACGTTCGTTCCCCCTGGTTCAAGTTAAATCTGTCGTCATCCAAAAACGTTCGTTCCCCACCGATGCCGTCATGTGGGTTGGTGAATCTCGACATACGACCCTGGTACAAAATTACGATCCAGGGTTCTCGTTTCTTTTGAGTTGGATCCCATCCCATTGTGCTGTTCTAGTATAATGTGACATCCATTTCAACCACAACCAACAGTTTTAAGCTTCGTATGGTAATTCATTCCCCATTAAAAAAAAATTCCATTCAGAAAGAAATATCAATAACATTCATAAATTATAAGATATCCCCAATAATAAAATACTTTAAAATGAATAAATAGTAAATGTTTATTAAAAAAAAAATTAAATAAGTATTCTTTAATATAATAATAATTAATGTTTAAGCAACCAAAATTAAAAGTACATATTTACACTTATTTTTAAGTTATACCTCGTTATATACAAATAACGGTTATATTTTAATTAAAAAAGTATGTATGAAAACTACGAAAATAAAAATCTAAATGATTACATGCTTTGAAATTATTACATACTTTGAGAATAATTGTTTTACTAATTCCTATATCAGCTCGTGCGTAGAACGGGTATTCCTACTAGTATTTAATAGATGAATTTTATTTATTGTCAAAATAATACTTGACACCTGAATTTAATTTAGTACTAATAGAAAGTAATCTAATAGTCCGCGTTTTGTCTAACTTTCAATTTGGTGGTCATATAAAAATTTGGAAGCACTGCCGAGAACGGATCCTGGCTAAAATAAAGTCCGACCCAGAGATACACCACTGTGGTTCCCGAGAGGGGAGAGGTCGCCCATACCGGTCTCTCGGAAGAGACGTTCACCCTGAAGGAGAAGATGTCTCCCTCTCCCTCTCTCCACTGCACTGCACGAGAAGCGAGAGGAGCACTTCGCGAATGACGCTTTCACCTGCAAAGAGGTGTTTCGGAAGTCTGGTTTTCGGCGAGTTGACACCCAGTGAAAACAACGTCGTCAGATGACCGATAAGGTATGCGACCGACTGGCTCTTATATACAAGGGGCAAGCCGAGCACTGGCAACTTGAAATACACTACAACTAAACTATTTAGCTCCGTGCTACAGGAAAACTCAAATTGTATGTGCCACTGAGCAGTTTTGAATTGCACAAAATGAACACTTTCTCTCGCTACTGCGATCGTCCAGAACATCCGCAAAAATTAACGCGTGTATGCGGGACTGATGCACGATAAATCTGATCGGGGTCCAAAGTCCCGACGCCTATTGAAGGCGTTGGGTGCCAGTTCAGGTGTTTCCTCGTCATCTGACCATGCTTCTAAAATAACGAGGTGCTTGTATGTGTGTATGTGTTCCCGGGTCTTTCCTTCGAGATAGACCCCGAACCGTCGCCAACAGCCCACTGTGCAGCTCTAGTGCGACGTTATTTAACCAAACCAACTCGCTACTGCGGTAACAAACTATCAATCATGGGTTGTGGCAGTACGATGTTGACGATCTTTTACTCTCATTTTGACGATTGCGAAATCTAAATCCGGCAGCCCTGAGTTGGATCCAATTGTATAATAAAAATCAGCAGGTGGGTGATGTTTTAGTTGCTCTGTTGATTAACAGTTGAATTGCAATTGTTGCTAGTGGCCGGATAGCCTGATTTTGACTCGAAAACGTCGTTAAAAACAGCTGGGCTATCGTGATAGAAATACCATTCTAGGTTTTAGGGGGACTCATTCCTACATTATAGCTCGCTGGTTGGTTGACAAATTTTGTCTCGCTCGTTTGGAAATTAGGCACCGATGCATAAAAAAAAAATTGAAATATAGCAAAGCACGTAAGGGGCTTACCAAATCATACGCAACAGCTTGCGTATCTCTCTTCGGTTGACGAGGTCTTCCGTTGACGATCCACTTCTATTTCTGTTATCCGCTTTACGTAAAGACCTTTTGACCGTGCTCTGATACAGCCACATTCGATTTTTTTTAAAAATAGTAAAATCCTCGTTTTTTTGCACAGGGAGAAATCAAAGGTTACAGCATGAAGCCAATGTACACTTTAAATCAGTGGTTCCCAATGCGTGGTCTACTGACCGCTGGTAATCCGCGAGAGGGATCCAAGTGGTCCGTGGAACCATCGTTGAATTCCACAGATGATTTCCTTTTACTTTTTCGAAAACGAATGTTGCTTGAAATGTATTTCTTTTAAAACTAAAATAATTTAAATTAACAATCAAAATTTATGTGCTATATAAAGAAATATTGTATCCTCATTTGAACTGTTTTATGTGCATATTAAAGCAAGTTGTTTCCTTGATAATACATTATTAGACTTGATAAATATTTTTTTTATAAAATTAGTATGCTAACGAGATATATTAAAACGTAAATTATATTTAGCACCCAAGATGTTTTTTAAGGGTATTAGATTTTGATGTTTTGCCAAATTTTCGAATTAGTTGTCGGTGTTCATTTACAGGTTGGGAACCACTGACTTAAATGAAAACGAGGACAGCTGCGGAAACCACTACTCTCATTTGGGCACTGTCACTCGTAGGACCAAACTAGATGTACCTTTCGTAGGAAATAAAGTCTTCTACACATGGATATGCAAAAAGTTTGCATCGGAGGCTATCTTCATACTAGAATGTGTACCAACTTCGAAATTTCCAATGGCAACACCCGATTTTAACTCAATATTTAGAATCTACGTCAACATTTGCCAATTTTCATTTATTTTGGTTAAGTAGTTTTTTTAATTAAAAGTATGGACATTTTAGAATTTGTAAAGTTGTGTGAGTTTTCCAGACTTTTAATTATATCTTTTGCATTTTTTATGCATATTAATGTGTATCAGACTTTATTCCCTACAAAACGATATATTAAATTTAGTGCTACGATGAATAGTGCTTGAATAATGAATAGAGGTTGGTATTTTTTTCCGCAGCTGTACCTATTTTTACGGTTTTCAAATTTTTATTTTTCCTAGAAAAATTTGGATTTTATGGAAAAATCTAGAGAATGGAATGAATAAAAATAATGTCAAAACAGATGTACAAGGTAAAAGTTATGACTGGACATGCACACAAAAAGGCGTGCAAAGAATGGCATGCAAGAGAAGCGAGTTTTAATAACCTCTCATCTTCTTTTTAACCCTTTGCACTCCGATGTCGCTTCTCAGGCGCCAACATAACGACCAGTTCTTTCGTTTCCCTGTTTTTTAAAATAAACGAGAACGGCATGAACTTGTGTTTAGAACATCAATCCTTTTTTTCAACTTGTTCTCTTGCAAATACAAAACAGATTAGGATTTTTTCCCCGGATTATAAAAAAAAATCTGTGGAAAAGAACGTAAAGAGGAATAACTGTTCCTACATCTGTACTACGCTATTGAGTTTGTCAAGTGTCATTAAGATCATCTCAGCAGATTCTGAAATTAACCGCACACAATCGTTGATTTTTGCTTCAATTGGAAAAATGTCGTGAAAACAACTCGGCATTAAAGCGCCCTTTCGAGCGAAGATTAATAACTGGGCAATTTTACGGTAAAAGTCACATCGGACAGACTGCCGCCGTCCCCCCTCCCCCCACCCCCCCTCCTCATGCGAAAAAAAAATTCAAATGAGTAAAACAAAAAAATCCCTTTCCCAAAAGACCTTCGTCCCTTACTTCTTTTAAGTACGTTTTTTTGAATGTTTAGTGGTAGAAGAATTTTTATCAGATCTGATACATTATCGTCACACTCCTCATTCTAAATAGTTCACAAGAGAGCGTTCCCTGTTCGGATTCAAAAATTTGAACGAAAGCTTGTCGAAATGAGCCGGTCCAAAATTTTCATCACCAGGCCCAGTGTGCCAAAGGAAGGGATTGACTTGCTTCGACAGAGGTGAGTTACATATTCCCCCACATTTTGTTCAGTTTGTCCGGCAATCAACGAGAAATACCGAACGCATGCTGATGCATTTCATATCACGGATAGGAATTATATTTATGCTAGAGGTTTCATGGTTTGGTTTGGTTAATTAACGTCGCACTAGAGCTGCACGGTGGGCTATTGGCGACGGTTCGGGGCCTATCTCGAAGGAAAGGCCCGGGAACGATGCCTCGTATTTTTGAACCATGGTCAGATGACGAGGACAACACCTGAGCTGGCACCCAACGGCTTCAATAGACGTCGGGACTTTGGACCCCGATCAGATGTATCGTGCACCAGTCCCGTATACACGCCGTTCATTTTTGTGGATGTTCTGGACGACATTCTAGTATTTTGGTAGCGAAGTCGGCAACCCGCCGATCGCAATATCACTACTTTTTACTACTCTAGTTACTTTTCTTTAGTCTAGTTCATCGCAAGGTTTTGAACCGGGGACCCTTGGATTCCCAGCTGACGCCTTAATCCACTCGGCTACGGAGGCCCTATAGGATTTATGAGAATTTTAAATTCGTCTTATTATTTCTTTTTAAGATTTTATAACTTTTAAAGCAATTTGTCAAAAATGTCATTTTGAATTTCCATTCATAATGTTTAATTACAAAGTTAGTTCATAGGCATATTGTCTTCGACGCGTAGTGTTAAAAATACGCCCGACGCGCTAAGGTGATTGAATCCCCCATCCTCATGTAAAGTATAAATATGTTTTAAAAAAAATCTGTATTTTGAAATATTTTTCACTTTTGAAATTCTATTAAAATTGTTTTGTTAAAATAGGAACGTGTCGGCAATTTAAATTAAATCTCATGTAATGAAAACAAACTTACAGTACCGATATTTTGATTATCAAACTTTTTTTTCCTGTGTATTTCGATCGCTAAGGAGGGTTAAATCCCCAAATTCTAATTTGCACGGTATTGTCGGAGTTTTCGTTCTTCATAATTTTCGAGTAAAATGCATGTTATAATAAAATTATTGCATATTAAATACATATTTAAAATGAAATATTGGTAAATCATTTTGAGAATTATACCGAATGGTCATAATTAAAGTATCCTTGTTCAGAGCATTGCAGGGAAAACACCACTGGTCGTAAGAACGCCAAATTTTCGTGGTATGCGTTTCAGGACATGGGAATACGAATGAAACGACAGAGGGTAAAAAAGCACTTCTGAGAGCGACCGATGGGTGAAGAGATGACGCAGCGTACAGTCCCTATTATTAACATAATTCAATTCAATGGGAAGGCTTGGAGCTCGTGATGCATATTACATTTTAAATTGTATGTAGTATAAGCGAGCGATAATTAATGACAATAGTCGTAAATACCGATATAATGAATGTCACTAGAACATGTACACTCAATGAACAAGGGCTCTAAAAATGACCTATAGGGGAAGAAATGGCGTTGTGAACAGTCTCTTGAAAAAAAAACACTCTACTTCTAAATACACTGTCATATGACGCCATAACTTCATATGACACCACATTGAACACTGCCAATGATATGTCTCTCTTCCCACGGTCTCCTTTCCTTCTTCCCCTTCGTGTAACATGTTCTAGAGGCATTCGTTACATTAAATTGATATTCGGGTATTTACTGTTGTCATTCGCACGTTTATACCACTTACAATTTGAAATTAATATGCATCACGACTTCCAAGCGGTTTCATTGAGTTATGTCACTCATAGGAACTGTTCGTAGTGCATCTCTTCACCCATCGGTCATTTCTTGAACTAATTTTTTTTCAAGTCATTCGGTTTGCCAAGTTCTAAAATGCATGCCATAAAAATTTGGCGTTCTTACAACCAATGGGGGTTTTCTTATCAGTGCTCTGAACAAGGATACTTTCATTTTATTCACCCTGTATTAATAAAGTAAAATAGTTTACACACTACTGCAAAAGTCAAGCAGTGCTCAGGTGATCTGCAGACAGAGGAGTGTCCGGTACGAATTTTCCCTAATGTAAGGGTGCACCCTATTGCTTGAACATCACATGTGGCTGACATTTCAGCATTATCTGCATGACATGATCTGCCCTGATTGTAAACATGTACAAAAGTAAATTATTTCAACAGACAGAAACACTCTTCAACGGTTATTTTCAATACCTTATAATAAAGATACAAACTTTCAAACGAATATTCTGAAAAATAAGAGAATTATTGAGTAATGCAGGAAATTCAGTTCTTTATCTTCTTTTCTACGCTGCGCAGGCAGTACAAATATCCTACTTACGTTATTCCCTCGGGAGAATTTATGATGAAATAGTAAGGACCTACGGTCGAGACTATGATTGGTTATTTACGATTTTTCAGTACTCTAATGCATACCACATCACTGATGGCGGCCCCTCGTGTACAAGCAGACGTCGCGCTGTTCCCGAGAGGAAAAATTCGAAGCGAATCGAATTGGAGTTGGAACAAATTTGGAATGATAAGGGACTGAGAAAATGTATTCTTGTCGGAGCCGTCAGTTATTACACCGCGCATCGAGGTTAGATCCGCTTTTTAAACCAAACCAAGGGGCGTCATTTTGCGGGGTTGTACGGAAAAAATTACAATGTAAATAAACAAATTGAAAACTGTTGCACAATTCATGCGCGATTGCATAAAAGTTTAGACCACCTAAAGACCACTAGGCTCGGATTTAACGTGCCTAATATTAGATCAGGCGCCATGTGCGAAGTTTAGTGCGTAACCACATTTTTTTAGACAATGTATGTACACAGTTCATTAAGAGGTTCAATCAACCAGAGTCATTTCAGCCAGAGCCGAACTAAAACCGAAATAAAATCCACCATCTTCTTTTATCGCAAAAGAGGACTCGAGGTCTCTTAAGACGTGTTACGATGATCTCCGAGATAACAGGCCCATGTCTGGAATTTTTTAGTTTAATAAAAATGTGGCGAGTGATATCCAGATTCCCAGGACCACTTCTCAGAATCAACAAATAACAAATAAATGATAACAAACAGAAAAGAGTTCACTGAGAAGTCAAAGGGAGACTCTAAAAAAAACCCTGGACATTGGGGAATGAGTTGTAGTAGAATACTTTTTAAATATCTTGTGTGCAGCTTCACACATTTTATTCCGCTCGGTATAATTGGATTTCGCGAGTTCAGAGATACAATCTTCCACCAGAACAGTTTTCTAAACAAAGGTCAAGCCCCAGTGGTGTGTAGTCGGAAGAGTGCCACCGAGCCTGTAAGAGAGGGCTGTGGGTGGGTACGAGTTTTATCTCGAGACAGTAGGAAGCTCGTAGCCTGAGGCTTGTGTGTTTGAACCTCGCCCGCCCTGCAGACTGTTGTCATAAAAAAAGAAGGTCCCAACCACACAAAGCAAAACTTCACAACCAATCAACCAAATTTATCACTTGCATCAAAGTTTTGAAACTTTACTTTTTTTTTGAAAATAGTTGTTTGCATGTGCAAAATTTAATTTTGGTGATAGTTATATTTTCTTTTACCATGCAAGTTTACCATGTTTTTTTACCATCTCATTGTTGATTTAAGACCTGCTTAGTATTTACTTGTCATGTAGCTTTTTTTTATTATCAAAACCCACATCGAACTGGGGTTAGGGTCAATATAAATTTCACACCATAACGCATCGTTATATTTGATTTGTGGATTTTTAATGTCGTAAAAAGTGTTTTTTTTATAAAGACAAATCGGCGAAAAAAATTAATTTTTAAAATTTGGAGTTAGTTTTTTTTTTAACTTAGGTAGAGTTTTTAACATCCGCCGCCCAGTAAAGGTTGGATGTTCGGCGGATAAAGTGAGGGTTGAGAGAAAATAATTGTTTTTATGCAATAATTGACATCGGAGGTGACCCATGAGAGCCCATGCATATAGAGCAAAGGAAGAAAAAGCCTTCGGTCATATAAAACATTTAGCCCGGAAAACGTTTTGAGCTAGAGATCGCTTAAAAGTTGTTAAGTGTTAGCTAGGTTCTTGTTTTAACTTAACATTTCAGCATTTCGTCTGCATAATTGTTTATAAATTTGTTAGTTACGCAGTACGTAGTCACAACCAAACGCGTTGTTCGATTTTTTTCAAATTTGGCTTGAATGTTGTCAGTAAAATCGACGTAGGGGGAATGCACCAGTTACCGACCGCGTACCAGTTACTATTTTAGAAAGTCAACTCCTCCCCTTTCCATCTTTCACCTCGAGAGTAGTAACGCTCTAGGCCTCCGATCTTGCTACTTTTCATGGCGAAGCTTTTGTTCAGAATGTTCATTGTTCTTTTGTTCAGTCTTTCATCACAGATATCTTTTTACTGCATGTTACAAACGTCAGCATATTTTATACGCGCACAAAAAACCCTTTTACCGGTTTACGTTTCACCGAAATTCATTCTTTTGTTCTTTGACAGGTACCAATAAAGAAAAGTAACAGAGAGCGTGAATGTATAGAGTATAGTAGTTTTTTAAAAGCTGAAAACTAGACGTACGTATGATGTTTAGTAATTCACACACATAAAAATGATTATTTAAATATAAAACAGCGCTATAAAAATAAAAAAAGATTACAAAATATGTGCATGCTTTTTTTTTATTTATTGTTTGGCATATTAATTGTGAAATTCCCCTCCTCTTTTAGTTTATTCATTTTTAAAAAATTAGTACATAATGACTTACAAAACGCATATATTATTATATATTTCAAACAATTTTTACTATTATATGAATGGTTCAAGGGCAAAACCACTTTACTTCAACTCTTTCAAAAATGAGATCAGGGTTTGAAATAAGGAGATAAAAGGGAAGCGTCATTGGCACCTCGCAAGTTGTTTTTAGTTGCCAAAATGTTCTGCTATTGGGCGTAATTTAAAAATAATTTACATTGCTTAAGCTGTCAACTGTTACGATATTTTTGTAATCGTTAAAGCGCCTTTTGCATCAAATTGGAAGCATGTTTCTGTTTGTATTCTAAAAATACCCTGACAAAATGACTGAAAAGTATGAGAGCAATAGTTAAAAATCGAAGTTAAACGTCAAAAACGACGACTGGGTGTAAAAAAAATGGTTATCAAACTGAAAATTTTAGGTGTAATATACGACTAACGACGCTCATTTCGATCCACGTGCGATCATTTTGGGAATCGGACCGCTTTAAAGCCGTACAAAAAACCACATGAAATGTTAAGTGTCGGTTACATAGGGAAAACCACCTCACTTCACTTCCAAAGATCCAGATTTTTCGCAAAATCTTCTTTTGTGCTGTGAAGTGGGTCCTCTGGGCCTTTCATACTTGAATATTTCATATGAGTATCGTACATTGTTGTGCCAGTATTCTAAATCGGACCATCCGGCTGACTTTTTCTTGTCAACAATTGAGGGGCTGACATGGGAAAGACAGTAAGTCACAAAAAGTAAATTTTACAGGGGAAACATTTGTTTTCCAGGCCAAGTATCGTGGACTAAATGCAAGTGCCATCTTCCGTCGCTCGTAGAAACTAAAACATTTTGCTGATTGACTTACTGTTTATTCCATTCCATTGGCTTGAGCGTTCACTGTTTTTCCTTGAAAAAAACGAAAAACTCGAAATTTGTGACTTACTGTCTTCCCCATGTCAGCCCCTCAATTAGAAGCTATTAAATGCCGTTCCTTTAACCCCCCCAGGTCCTCAACTGAGGGTGATCGCCACCATGTCCGTTGGCTTCGACCACATCGACCTGGAGGAATGCAGAAAAAGGTGAGGTCAATTACAACGGCTCCAGCCATTACTTAGAGCCCCCCCCCCCCTTCCCCTCTGAGTTATTATTACAGGAACTTCATTATTTTTATGGGTTTTAATATTTACTCAGCACGAGGCGTCCTTCCAAATGTTCCGCTTATCCTTTTTCCGTCCTCTTTGTTACACACACGCACACTGTTCTGCAAGCGTATGCAAATGAAACATATCTATGATTAAAAGCAGAAACATTTTTGGGAAAAAATATGCGATATTGGTATCAATGGCTCTTTCCGCCTACCCGGTGACGTAGCAATTAAAGAATTATACCAGGTTAAAAGTTACATTTCTTAACAAAATGGACAATGTTAATTTTTTAAGTTAGAAATAATAATATAATTTTCATAAGTGCGTGTCAAATATCTAATTTGGGTTGGTTGCATGGGGTTTAATGGCGCAAGGGCCAAATATGGCCAAGCTGTGCCATATCTATCTTATTTGGGATATTCTTCGAAAATTTTGGCTTGAAATACCGGAGAGAAGGTTGAGTTCCCTCTCTTTTCTACTTCTATGCATGTCCCACTTAAATAATAATTTTGTGGTGGAAGTTTAAAGTTCGGCACAAATACGAAAAAGGTCCAAGTTTGAAATCTTTTTTTGCCTTTAACGAAAATTTACCAAAGGGAATATATATAATGATTGTACTTTTTGTCATCGACATGATGTTACTCCTACTCTAGTTACACGCAGTGGCGTATTTCGAAGGGGGCTTAGAGGGGCTGCAGCCCAAAGCGGCGAAATAAGAAGGATGGCAAATTTTTTTAAAGTATAATTCTAAAGCAAATTCGCGAACATATTTTATTTTTTCTTTTGAATTATAACAATTTATTTTTAAATTTATAGAATTTCTTCTTTTCTTTTAATTAATAAGTTTGATCTCAAGGATATTAAATAAAAGAATCAATTCTATATATTTTGTTCATAAAAATCAGTTAAATATTAAAAATAAATAAATGTCATATTTTTACACTTATGCCCATTCTACACGAACAAGTAAAACGCGCGTGAACTTTTCGGTGATTTGACAATTCATACCACGTGGTATGAATTGTCGGATCATCGAGAAGCTTACGCGCGTTTTACTCGTTCGTGCAGAATGGGCCTTACTGTATTTTCCTGAAAAAAGGGGACCGGAAAATTGGGCCTCCTGATGACCATACGGGCCGGACAATGCAGGACGTGCGACGCCGACCAAGTATGGGGTTCAAATCGGGAATCTTCTTTTGCAGGAACATTGCAGTGAGCAACACTCCCCATGTCTCCACGGACTCTGTCGCGGAATTCACCGTCCTTCTGATGCTGGCCGTGGGACGACGGTTATTCGACTCGGCGGCTGCCATCAAAAAGTACGTAGGAATAATAAAAAAAAAAAACTAGCCAAACTTATCCGTTAACCGTGACCATGTCCTATTCCCAGGAACGACCCTGACGCCACTTTGCCTCATCGGCAAGTGCATAGAATCCAGCTGTTACTTTAGCGTATGTGACCACGGAAGAAGATGGTGGAGGTGCGATCAAGTCTAAAACCGGTTTGCAATGCGAAGTAAGCAATCGCTTAAAAAGTAGGAACTGGCGAAGTATTTGGCGCTATTCCAAAGCACTACTTTGTACCAGTACTTGGCGATAATTTATTTTATAATTTAATTTATCTATGAAGTGGAAATAATAGCATCCTTTATCGATGTGGAACTTGTACTGCATCCCACAACTGCACAAATAGTCATTTTTTAAGTTTTAGCATGCGTTTTCTTAATTTGAAAATAATGCATCCCTCGTAGAAATATCACTGCAAACTAGGTTTGTTTGTGCCTAGTTTGGGGTTGCTAACTTATGTCTCATGAAACTCGCCAAATCATACTCCGTGTATGTGACAGTCAACGTCGTTCACTGTTAAAAATGTGTTCATTTTTGAAGAAACTTTCGTTCCTTTTAATGAAACCGATGCCTTCTAAACAGCCCCGATTTAATATTTCGTCAAATTGACGAAATTCGTTTTGTCGTTTTGTTTCACGAAAATTGTTTTGTGAAAAATAAGGACGATTTCAAATAAAACTCGACCTCTCCACTCGTTTTTGGGTCCGAAGTCACTATCAAGGATTTGAATAGTGCAGGGCAAGGTGCACGCAAGAACCGAATGAGCTGACATCACCGGAAAGGAATCGGAGTACGGAAAGTTCCAATTGCGGCCCATGGCACCTTTTTGTCTGGGCGATAAACAAAAGTTTTCTTCTTTGAGAATATGGTAAACCCGTCTCCCTTATGCCGCAATTGGGCTATTGCCTCGGAGTAAATGACGTTCGTTACAAATGGGAGCATTTTGTTTCGTTTAAAGTCGTGGGTCAATGACGAAACGATTGTCAATATGGACGAAAAGTAGCCTTGATGATCGCAGAATGCTTAAAAACGAGAGTATTCTTTCTGAGAGTGTAGGGTGTTGCTCTCAGGAATGAGACAATGAATAAAGACACTCGCATTAGCACATGCGATACTAAAGTCCCCACGCGTTACAAAAGCCGGAGTGGATGAATGACCAGACTCTTCGACTCAGCGCAACTTCTTCTCAACACTCGTCATCTGACCATGGTTCAAAAATACGAGGCATCGTTCCCGGGTCTTTCCTTCGAGATAGGCCCTGAACCGTCTCCAATAGCCCACTGTTCAGCTCTAGTGCGACATTAATTAACCAAAAAAAAATATATTCTCAGCACAATGTAAGGACGTTTATCCCCATAGTAAGACTGCCCCTAGAGCAGTGGTCGGCAAACCGCGGCTCGCGAGCCACATGCGGCTCTTTGGCCTCTTCCACAAAATACCACATGTGGAGTCGAGCGTACAGTGCGATTGAAACTTCGTGGTCCGAAATTAAAAACAATAACATGCAAACTTGGCTTACCCAAACATTCCAAGGAATACAAGGCCATTGTTCACATTAGTGTTTGTCAGTCATTGTTATAATTTAATTTTATGGACACCTTACAATTTAATTTTATCAGTAAATAATATCGTTATTAATTACATTAAGTTTTATCAACATACCTACAGTTTAACTAACTTAACTTTAACTAACTTAACTTAACTTAACTAACTTAACTTAATAAACTTTACTTAAAGTTTTAAGTTTAAAACTTTAAGTAAAGTTTATTAAGTTAATTTTAGGGAGCGTTGTGGACTGAAAGAAGATGTAGTGTCGAGGTTTGATTATATATATATTGAGACGATTTGGATATATGGAGAGGATGAACGAAAGGAGATAGACGAATCAAGTATATACAAGACGAGTGTGGATGGAAGAGTTGGAAGGGGTCGACCTCATCAAACACGCCTCAATCAGATTGGGGACGTTTTTAGCAAAGACCGGCATAGAAATACCACAATTAAGTAAATAACAATGTACCTACCTATATAGTTTAAGTTTAAAAAATTTGGCTCTCCAAAGAAATTTCAATCGCTGTACTGTTGATATTTGGCTCTGTTGACTACTGAGTTTGCCGACCACTGCCCTAGAGCAAGGAGGCTTTGAAATATCCATACTTTTCATGTCGCTCAAGTTTCTGTCGATGACCGCTGTACCCGGACCGATTTAAAAACGTATTAACGTAAAAAAAAGTTTTAAAAACAACACCATTTAAATATCTAATTTGGGACCATGGATTTAGATGATGCCAATGAAAGCCATGCAAAGTTGATGAAATTTAAAAGTTCTTTACTAAAAAATAGAGTTATTCTAACAAATTACCGCTCAAGGTACATAAAGTATTTGGAGAATATCTCACCACCGAACAATAAAAATTATACAGAAAATCCAGAAAATAGTTGGTTTGGTTAACCAAAATGTATCGATCCATTTTTTTCTCCCAAATCATATATTTACTGATGCATATAAATTCCATTCCTTCATAAAAATCAATTTCGTAAAAAACGACTTGCTTTTTCAGTGGCGAATGGGTCTACAGTTGGAGTCCCCTGTGGTTGTGTGGGCAGGGCCTGAAGGACGCCACTGTCGGCATAGTCGGCATGGGGAGAATAGGTAGAAATTCATGTATCCGTTTTTATTAAACTTACATCATTTGCTTTTTCTGCATTACTCGGATAGAGACCACATGTTTATACTAAAATCGGCATATTTATATCACTATAGTCATTATATTTATGTCATACCAGTCATTCTAAAAAAAAAAAAAGGAACATAATTGTACTGTGAAAACTGTTTTTCAACAACGCACAATTCAACTCTTCAACTTTTAGATTATAATGTTACATGCTTTTCAGCTTTACTTCACAAAACGGCTGATTATTGAATGTTGAGAAGTGAAATGAGATTGATGTGGTTAAAGGGGGGACTTACCCCTCAATCGGCAAACATCGACGAAATACTGATTTGTTTTACTGAAATAGGCTGTGATACCTGAAGTTCGTTATTACAAAGTTTTAAGATGATCTGATGATTATAATTGTAATAAAAATATGTTTATTACGTGGAGAGCACTGTGCTGGAGGACACTTTTGAAACATTGGAGAGCGTCACTCCCGCAAGAAGTGTCGCATAGTTCGAAAAAAAAAATCACAAAACAATACAGTAGGGCTTCAGTTGCAAAAACGTAAAGTGTTTTGTGGGTATGAATATGCAATTAATTCAGTTGTATTAGCATGGTTTCTATCAGATAGTTAGTGATAGAAGAACATTTTAAGCATTACTTGCTCTCCAACAGTTTGTTTAGCAAGAATTTAGCTTCTTTATCGTTTTAAAATTGACTTCATAATATTGATTTAATGCACTCCAAATAAATAGTAAAAGTTAGAATTTTATATGTAATTATAAATTAAATTATGTATGAAGAAAATATTAAATTTATTTATCAAGTTATTTGGATTTGAAATGGTTTGTATTTTTTGTAAACGCCACTGAAATGCAATTAAACTAATAAAACTTCCCCAAATAAGATTAAAAAGAGTTGACTATTTTTTGAAATATCTGTATAAACTACTTAATAGAATTAGGAATAGATCTAGCAAAATAATTTTTTTAAAAATGTAGACTAAATCGTGTATTTTTTTTAAAAAAATTTTGAATAGACATTTACATTTCCCCCTCTCAAGAAACAAATTAGTAATTGCAAATTCGATCCTTAAAGTTGTAAAGCATAGTAAAGTGAATGTAAAAAAAAATCATTACAAAATATTAAAAACTGACAGCGAAGTACCATTTTTAAAAAAGTAATATTTGGTAAAACAATTAAATTAGTTTCTTTTACTCATACAAAATATTTGTTATTGCTAAAATCATTTAAATATAAGAATAACCTTCAATAATATGTCTGATATGTAGATGGAAATTATTTAATAAGACGACATCCTCCTATCCGGGGTAATTGCATATGATCATCCCATCGGAGGCGAGACTCTGATGCATCAAGAGTTCAAAATGCATCAAGAGTTCAATGCATGAGAACACACTGAGCGACACCGCTTCTTGTTGCTCTACAGCTGACAAACAGTAGATTAAGAAAAGAATATCGTTCGTAAAATATACATTAAAATTTAGTATTTGAGAGAAGACTTGTTACAGAGACAATAGATATTTAAATATTTCCTTAATTATACAAGTTATCTCGGGAATGACGAACACAACACTGAGGTGAGAATTCATATACTATGAACTAGAAAATAAAGATCATCACCAACAAAAAATGGTTAATTGATTTATATTCGAATTTTATCTGAAAAATGACAGATTATATCGTCGGCTTAATTCACAAACCACGGACTCAGCAACCACAGCGAAATCTGCTTGGAGACGAAATTCAAGTGATCCACTTGTAAATGTGGAATTTTTTTAAACCAAGAAGTGATCGGAATATCTGAAATTAAGTTTCTTCGCCGAGTAGCTTTCGCTACGGACAATGAATGTGTGATTTAGCGATACGCGGTTTGCGAATGAAGCCGACGCTCTCGTTTTTGATGTCAAATGGAAGTAATGAAGTATTGTTTTGGGGCCAAAAGTTTGGTGACGATTTACAATCCATTTTGGGGCTTAAAATGCTGATTTTAAGTAGTCGAATGCGAGTGTCTTCCTCTGTTACCGCTAGTTTTTAGCAACTCGCATTCATTTTCAGGTCAAGCTGTATTGAAAAGGCTGCTACCATTCGGCATTAAAAAAGCATTGTATTACGATGTATTTCACCCAATAAAACCAGGTGAGTTTTTGTAAAAGACGAACTTTCTTTTTTAAATATTTGATTGAAAAGCATTTTTTTCATTTCTTGTAAGGAATCAGAGTGGTGACCAACAGCCATCCTATACACTCGAACAGCTTCATATTGACGCCAGAAACTTTGGAAGGTCAGTGGGATGCACTACAACAAGACCCCAGCAGGGCCGCTTTCATCTGCCGTGGGGCCCTGTGCGAACTGATTAGGAGAGCCCTTTTGATCCTTCACACAAACCTATGAAAAATGTGTCATTTTTGTAATAAAGACTTTTTATCAAACGCAGTTGACAATCAACTATACAATGTTCGATGCGGTTACATTATTTAAATAGAATATTATTAGGCAACTTCGTTACCTTAGAGTCCATAATATTTTATAATTTTTATTGAAAATTATAAATATTCCTTATAGACTATTTGACGTCAAGGAGTCGTATTGAGGATTACATACTTAGAATTTGTAGAAATACACATTCGGAATAAAAAGTTTAAGATAATTAAAGAAAAAAAAAGAAAAATATGTTATTCCTTAAAAAATCTTGAAGTTATAATGAATTTCTTATGGGTTTTCTTTTTATCTGTCACATTATCGTTTTCGTAAGCGGTTAGTGCAAGGGCTCTAGACGCGTGGAGCCCTGTGCCATGGCATGCGTCGCACACCCCTAAGGGCACCCTTACCACGGTTAATTCTAAAGGGGACTGGGCAGTCGTGGCTTAATTGCAAGTCGTAAATTAAAAGTGGACAGTCATAAATTTGAAACGGTCATCATTGACATTGAATAAGTGGGCGTTATTAAAACGACCAATCAGTTCAAAACTGATTTGGAAAAAGATGATTTACTTTCTTGAATTTTATGAATTTCTAAACATATACAAGTCAAACCAAATCCCACATTCGGATTAGTTGACCATCGTGCTAGCTAACTAATGGTATGCAATATAGTTAGAGTCATATATAGTGTCATATAGTATAAAAATTTTTAGTGCGTCTGTATTGCCTACTCATGCTGGACAGCTACTTTAATATGTTTAGCATGTGTCGTGAAATGAAATAATTTCACATGAAATATCTGTACAATCAGTAACAACGTGATATCAGTATATAAACACCGTATTACACTTTTTGGGGGATCCATTCCGACATTATAACTTCGTGACGAATAGCATTCTTGATAAATATTTCTTCTCGTTTGATAGGAAATAAGACGCCGGTGCGTGTAAAATATAGAAACAAGGCAAACTCGTACGGGGAGTGAAGGGGACCCCCCACGGAGTCAAATGGAACAACTTGCTTATCTACCCCCTGTTGAGTTTTGTTGGCAACATATCCTTAATCCACAAATGTGTTGAAATGGCGTTTTACTTGAAATTCTTCAGTCCGTCCTCCAACACAGCCATACTTCATAAAAAAATATTTTCCCTTGCAGCCGAGGAGCTGGGAGCCGAATACACTCCGTTCGACGCGCTTCTCCAACAGTCGGACTACGTGCTCGCCATGTGCAACCTGTCTGAAGAGACGAAGGAGGTCTTCAACGAGAGGGCCTTCGGGCAGATGAAGTCTTCGGCCATCTTCATCAACACCAGCAGGTACGACATCGGCTCCGACCCTGACGTCACATTGTCAACAGGTTTTAAATAGGCTAATTGGTCAATTCATCAAAACGCGCTTGATGATCCGTTGGAACCAGCTTAAAGGTTCATTACCCCTCTGCCAATTAATAGGTGGTTACGATTCATTGACAGCTGCGGGTGAAAACCTAAAAGCTTATTTCGGCGAATCAGCTGACGAGTTCGGGTGGGTAAATCAATTTAGGTGTGACGCGTCTACCAAGCTGATTGTTAACCCAATTCCCCTCTGACCTTTGTACCGCGTGGAGAGGAATATCGCCCTTGGCGCAGTATGTTCTCTGCCCCCTCCCCTGTAACTCCTCGGTGAATCTGTCTTTGTGGATAATTGTGGATCTACCGTCGTGTAGAGGGAGGTGAGCTGCATCACGAAATTGTCCATTTATCCACTCTAGACATTTGGTTGAAAAGTGTTCATTAAACAAAACTTTTTTTATTCAATTCCTGGGTTAAAACGTATTTATGGACGTCCGGTAAATCGAGCGTCAATACGCAAGAAAGCCGATGTTACGCTTTCATGTATGCCAGATACATCCCGATATGTTTAAAAGCTATGATACAAATCTGAATAAGTAATACAAAGAAGAAAAAATGAAAGTGTGCGATCTTTGAGAGTTTGACGTTACACGCCACCCACTAAATATTCGTCGTTTAGAATGGAAAATAAGACTTACTATAAATACTATAAATTACTATAAATAGGGAACTTAAATATGTTAAATAAACGCTAATATTGAAAAGGAGGAGCGTGTGTGTAAAAACGAACAAGTCATACCATTGCAAATCGAAGAAAACCGCAAAAACGTCCGGTAGATGAACGAACTGTTGTATGGACCTCCGTATTTTCAAGTTTTAAAATGAAAGGGATATTTTGGGAAATATTAAATTTTCTCTTGCAAACACGGATAAAGGTAATTTTTTTTTAAATAAAATTCCACTCTTATTTAATATTTATATATTTTTTGACATGCATGATTTTACATTCACTTTTCTGAAATAGCAAGGAACTTAAAAATATATAGAGCATCAAAGTGTTGAATTCAACCCTTTGTACTCAAAGAACGTCTCTGACATTTGTGTTGTGAAAGTTATTCCTCTTTCCTTTTTTTTCCCCCCAGAGTTTTTTTGTACTCATGAGGGGAAAAATCACATGTTTTAGATTTACAAGAGAACAGGGGAAAAAAATTTACGTTTATTAAATACAAGATTATGCTGTTCTCGTTTAATTTAAAGAATAGGGAGTAAAAGAACGGGTCGTTATGTTGTCGACTGAGAAGAAAGAGAGTCAACAAATGTTTTTGAAAATTTCAAAAATGCGGAAAATATACTTAAATACTAATATTAAATATATGTTTTTATTGCATTCTTCAGAGGAGCAGTGGTGAACCAGGACGACCTGTACGAGGCGCTGAGGAGCGGCCAAATCAAAGGGGCCGGGCTGGACGTGATGGTGCCGGAACCCCTGCCCAGGGACCACAAACTGACGACACTGCCCAACATTGGTGAGCAGGAGTAGGGCCTGGACGATGTTCCGATAGACACCGAAATTCCCGAAGTAAAAAATAATATCGCGATTTCGATTTGGTAATTTCCGATTTGACAATCAAATGTCTTTGACGTTTAATCGATTTGACTAGTTTCCGCTTTATAATTAATTGATTTATCGTTTAATCTATTTAACGATTAATCGAAAGTACACACGGAACTCAGAAGAATTCTCGGAAGTTTGGAAGAACACTCGGGATGCCAAAAGTACATTTGTAAGTGTTCTATTGCATATTTAACGGAAAATATCGATACATAAAATATAATAATATGTCGAACATATCAAAACATTGGAAATATTAATTTAACGGAAATTTTGATTAATCTGAAAATATTAATATTTGACTGGCAATGTATCACTATATGAAAATGTCAACATCGCCCAAGCCTACACAAGAGTTCTAACTTAGAGTAGTAAACAACAGTATTATATTGCCGTCCAAATTTAAGTCTTGAATTGTTCCATGATTGTCAGAGGATTTTAGAGGGATGCGAATGAATAGAAATTTTTACATGTTCGAATACGGCCATACATGTTCGAATTTTCATTTTTATATAGTATTAACTATTTGCTGTCGAAGAACATGCTTGATATTTGCGTTCTTTTTATGGAACAGTTACACTCAGATTCTATTCTTTTTAAAGGGGTATTCTTTAGCGTGTTCTTTTTACTTTTAGGGTAGAAAATTATAAAAAATAAAAGTGATCTGAATATTTGATAACTAAATTATTTTGATGACTTAAAAGCGACACTCGAGTGCAAAGGATATGTGATGTCGTACTTTTAAAAGGGATTAGATAAAGAACATGCTAACGAAAGAAAAGCTTTTTCAAGAACATGCTGCTCTCATCATAGGCGTAAAGTTGTCAACATTTTTGGGGGGGCCCAAAATTTAACTTGTAACTGAAGAAAATTGCGTATTTTTTTTTGTGGGGGGGGGGGGGGGGGAGAAGGGGGGGGGGGTAAATATTATTGAAATCCGAAAATTTATGGTAGTGTAATTTTCCCTTTGTCATGATTTTCTAGTTTGTCCATTCAATTAGATTTATGGCCCAATTCAGTGGCGTAGGAAGGGGGGAGGGGGCTGAATTTTTTTTTCAATATATATATTGTTATACAATATAAAATAGTAAGGAGTTGTGAGCTATTAAACAATTAAAAAACAATCAATGGTTTAAATTTTTACTTGTTAAATGTTTTAACTTGTATCCGTTTTCGTTTTGACAGCTTTAGAACATATATTAACCAGGAAAAGTTTTATAGTAATTTCAAATGTCCGTAGTGTACACTAAAATGTGAATTTTTTCAGATTTGAGGCATTTGTTTCTATTTAACTTTCTTTAACATAATTTAATTTTCTAAAAGAACAAATTTCAACTATATAAGCTGTTTAGAAAATAGTGCATGAATCTGATGGTTTATTATTTCAAAAGGAACAAATTATGGGAAATACGATTATAATTTATGAAATGTCCATAAATAATATTTTTTTTATTTAAAAACGTATTTTTTACATTATTCTTAAAATTACTCTTTAAAGCCTTAGCGTTGTAGACATTTATATAAATACTTGAAATTACGTTTATTTTAGCTGCTTAAATTGATAAATTTATATGTAGTTTTCAAACTAAACTATTATATTTATGCTTTTCAGACATTTAAAAAAGACGTAATATAAAAAAAATGTACGTGAGCCAGAGTACTGAGTACAAAAATAAAATTAGATATTATATTGTGAAAACCTATAAATTTGTCATTTTAAATATTACTCAAATGAAATAAACTATAACAAGTATTCTATTGATGCAATAAAATAATTAGCAATTTAGACTTTATGTAAAAACAAATTTTCCTTACACTAATTCTACAATGACATTTCATTTATTATACATAATTCAAGATTAAAATGAACTTCAACTTGTTTTTAAACATAAGCATATGCTTAGTGTTATTCACTTAATAGTGTATAACAAAACTAGAGTTACTGCCAATTGATAAGCATAATTACAAAACATTTATTGTTAGAAAAGATGGTATAACTTTTAATTGACTTTTAGAATACAGAAATAATTACTTAACTGACAAAACAGAGGAATACGCTGACAGAAGAAATCTACTACCATTCGTTTGCAAAAAGAAATGCTTCCTAAGATTGCTGTCTTTACACTAAAAAAAAAAAACTGTAATGCGGTTGTTAGATCTCACCAGGGATTTCTTATTTGTTGCTGTAGCCCTCCCATGACTTCGGCCCCTAGAGGCAAGTTTCAGAAAAGCGTACATACAAAAACTGTCTACACAAGCATGCATGGGTCATTCACAATGGGGGGGGGGGGAACATCAATAAAATCGACTATAAGGGCGAGGGCCAGTAAATTACAAACAAATGGGGACGAACTATACAATTCACAGCTTTGGTGGCCATTCACATGCTTTGAAGATGAGCGTACTACCCCCTGGTACTACCCGACATGGCTGGTCGAGTAACCAGATGGCGGTAAGCATTTTGCAAAACGAAGTACAGCTGTTGACAGGTAATTTTCTGGTGTTTCTCACAAAAGGTGACATATGACTAATGACATGTACAAGTCGTCTTCGATTGGAAACAGTAGAGAAAGGAACTCATTGTCCTCCTGTACCTTTCAAAGCAAATTCCCCCCACTTTAAAACACGTTTAGAATAAATAAGGGGTGCTTCCTTTCGAATGCCTCTTTGTAGGAATTCTCTATTCTACGATGGTTTTTTAAGTAATTAAAAAAAAAAAAAATAGTATAATATTAGGGGGGGGGGGACAGCGGCGGCTCGTGCATTACAGCAAGTACAGCCGGGCTGCACCTAATTTTATTAGCGTATTTTAAAACTAAAATTATATATTTTACTAATTTTACTAATTTTTACTATTTTTAAAGAAGATTAGAATTGAAAAGGAAGATGAAATTTCAAATCTAAGTAAAAAAAATCTCCGATAAATAGCAAACGTGTTTCCGTAATGCACAAATTCAGGAGAGGGAAAACCCCCATTCAATCAAAATTGCAGCCAAAAAGCGAAGTTCGAAATCGGCTGCATCGTTGCCATGGCAACTTTACGTAGTATGACTTCCCCTACACGCTAAAATGGAGGATGTGACGACACAAACGTAGCGCAAAAGGATTTTTTCAAATTAGCTGTACAAGGGATTTCGATTAAATGATTGGTTCGTTGCTGAATCGGCGAGGCGGGGTGGGGGAAAACGATAATTTCGAAGAATCTCTCCAATCGGAAATATTTTTTTCGATAAGTTTGCACGTGTGTTGTTGTTTCTTTACTTAAATTAATATTAAAATTGACCGATTCGCAAGTTTGATAGGAGGATTGATTTAATTTTCAAAAAATAAGTAAGTGTTTTCCATTATTTTTACATGTTATCTTGCATAAAAGTTGAAAAGAATCTTTAAATTGAGTTTGAGTAATAAATTTTAAAGAATGTCCGTTCATGTATGGTTGTGGAAAAAGGCGAAAGGGGAGTTACATGTTTTCGGCTGCACTAACATTTTTGTTTTGACCACGGGCCGCCACTGAGGGGGGAGGGGGGGCTGAGCCCCTTCAAAATATAATTCCTGGGAGGGGGGGGGGGGGCTCGAGCACCTCCAGGAATTATTTTGAAGGGGCTCAGGGTATTGCATTTCAATTAACACAAAAAGCTTAAGTTTTTAAGAGTAATTAATGAAATGCAAGTTACCTGTTAATAAACTTGCTATAGTTGCATTGCGGCAAATTATTTAAACGAACCAGTAATTTCAACAAGCATCCAAATGAAGATTTTGACATTTACACTGCAGTACAACAAGTACAATAGGAAAAGTCCTAGACGGGAATCCACTATTAGCCGACACTCACGTCTACTGAAGAAGCCCAACAGGCCCTTCTGAAGAGTATCCCTAAAGTCTGTTTCAGTTAGTTGCATAAATGTCGACCCCTGGCCACCCACTGTGAGACGAGGCTGAAACTTTAAAAGGGGCAATCACAATATAGGGCCAATTACTTGTCACCATTATATAGGCTATCAGAAGTTCTTGTACTCAGGACCCACGTAATCAATTCGCGGAAATCTCCTCAAAGTTGGCCACTGTTACTAGAAAAAAGGGGTGTGACCAGTATTCACTAGAGGGCATACTACCCTTACTCCCCTAATACACCGCCTATTCTTCCCATTCTTCCACGTAGACACTGGTTCTAGCCTATGCTTCTGTTGAAAATAGAGATAAGGGAATTCTGTAGTTGCTAGTAAACGTTGATGGTACATGTTGAAGATTAAAAAAAAGAAAGGGATTTTTTTTTTTGCAAAATATAAGTTAGAACTTTTGAATTATTGGGGGGGGGGGGGGGCTTAGCCGGGTTTTCAAATTATTGGGGGGGGGCTCGGGCCCATGGGCCCAATACAAGTTTACGCCTATGGCTCTCATTCACCTTGATGAAGATGGAACGAAAGAATAGGTCGTTATTTTGGTGAATGAGGGTCGCATCTTGAGGGCCAAGTGTTAACTTCCCGTGCAAATCAGTCGATGACCGTATGCTTCGCCTCTGAACTTAATCATCAATTGTACTAAACAGAAATGTAATCTCCCTCTCTTTGCAGCTCTCCTCCCCCACGTGGCCAGTGCCGAAGTATCCGTGCGTATTCTGATGGCAGAAATGGCCGCCAGCAATATCATCAATGCCCTCGATGGCAAACCCTTGGTCAGTCCCGTAGACTGAAACAATGACATATTTAAAGATCTTATAACCGTTAAATACATAAAAGTAATAATTAAAGATTTATAAAAGGATTTGGTTTGGTCTGAATTTGTCTATGTTGCCCATATAAATTTATTATATCCTACTTAAAAATTTAAATATTTGATAACTATATACTAGAAAATGATCTCAATCGTGGAGAAAAGAGAAGTCAGTAAAGTAACTAACTTAAGTGACTATTACAATGTGTTTATGAGTTTAAATGATGGCAGTGGCGGCCCGTGGTCAAAAATGTTAGAGCAGTCGAAATCATATAAATCCCCCTCTTCCTATTTTACATAACCATACATGAACGGAAATTCTTTATTATTTACTACTAAAATCAAAGTTTCCTTTCCATTTTTACAAAATGATAACATGCGAAAAAAAATAGAAAACACATATTTTTTTTGAAAATTAAAGCAATCCTCCTTTTTTTTAAACATGTGAATCAGTCAATTTTAATATTAACTTAAATAACGAAACAACAGCACACAGTAAATGTATCACGAACACTATTTCCGTTTGGAGATATTCTCGGAAATTCTCAGTTCTCCCTCGTATTACCGCGATTCACACACGAGTCAATTCGTTTATCTTTGTTTATCGAATACCTAGTGCAGCCCAAATCAGAAAATTAATTTCGGGCTGTATCTCGCCACACATGCAGTGCATTTAGCAGGGGGAGGGAAATCTCCATTCTACGTAGAGGTTGCCATGGCAACGATGCAGCCGATTTCGAATTTCGCTTTTTGGCTGCAGTTTTGAATGAATGGAGTTTTTTTTCCCCTCCTGAATTGGGCATTACGACAACAGGCTTGCTATTTATCGGAGATTTTGTTTACTTACCGTAGAAATTTCATTTTTAATTCTAATCTTCATTTAAGAAAAATAGTAAAATATCCGATTTTAGTTTTAAAATACACAAATATATCTAGGTGCAGCCCGACTGTACTTGCAACAGTCCACGAGCCGCCTCTGCACGAATGTTAAATAAAAGTACAAGTAAGATACTAAAATTAATTAAACTTCTGATTGTTGTGTTACGTCTTCAATGTATTCGTTGGGTAAACGTGTGCTTACATTCTTAGTAAAAGCTTTGTAAAAGTAAAAGAAATATAAAATTAATTTTACAATTTTTTTTTGTCTTCATTTTTATGTTCAAACAAAATTGAAACGTATACATGCTCAGAAGGGGGGAGCGGGAGAGGGATTTCTATGAGTGGGGGGCTCAACTATAGAGATCTTGAACCGCCTAGAGCAGGGGTCGGCAACCTATTGAAACGGAAGAGCCAAAAGTTACAATTTACAAAATTTTCCCAATTTTTTAAAGAGCCACTAAAAATTTTCGTTTAAATATTATGCTATTTGCTTATACATATTTAAATTTTAATTTAAAATAAACTGCTATAATATGGAAAAATATTTATTCATATAAAAACACAAATATAGATAGTTACATCAATGGGATCATTGGCTTTACATGCGTTTTGAAAGTTTGATTAAATCTGGCTTATAACTTGTTGTTTTACGTTTCAAGCACGACTCTAGATTGTTATTTGTTAGTTGACTTCTAACTTTACTTTTTATTATATTCATGCAAGAGAACGCTTGCTCGCACGAATATATCGACCTGAAGATCGTCAGCACTCCATATGCCAAATTCTTCACCTCACTGTAGCATTCTGGAAGACTATTCCATGCGCCGAATATGAGGGCCTCAACTCGCGGAATTTCTTTTCGAGCTGTCCACTTGTGCTGCGCGATGTTCATGCATTTCTGGACCTCCAACTCTTCCAACTTGCTCTTGAGTTCTGTGAACTTGCAACTCCACAAGTCTTTGGTTTTCAAATCTAGCAATTGCATTTGGAGCGATCGAGCATCAATTCCAAATGGCTCAATGTTGATCTCATTTGTATTTGTGTTGAGAGGATTTACTGTGAACGCGAGAGTACTTTTGTTTGTTTTGAATTGCTCGAGAATATCTCAGCGAATCCATCCTTCATGGTTTTTAAAGTTAGGCTGAAGAAATTCGTGTCAATAATTGCATAGGTCTCATTGCGATATTGCTTGAGATTTTTAAAATGAAGTAATTTACCGCTCTCCGTGTCTTCAACAAAAAGAAGTAATTTTTTTTCGAAACAAACTACTTCTTAAAGCAAGGCGTAGGCTAGGTTGCCCTTTCCTTGCAGTTTTAGATTTAGTTCATTTAGTTTCATTGTGGTATCTACCGATACCTCATTGAAACTAATTGTGGCGATTTGTAATTAACTTTTTATTTTTATTATATTTTTAATATATCTGTTAAACTCCCTTAAATTGTGCCGCTCGTTAAAAAAACGATATTTAAATACAAAATTAAACACAAAACCATATTACATTACTTCGATTACTTATTTGTCATCAAGACAACGTTCTGTGCTGTCAGGAGTCCATAATGTCAAAGCTTATGGAATTCTACTTCGGCCAAAGTTTTGGGGCTTGTATGTTGTGTGCTCCTGTGACCAATGTAGCGTATTTCTTTAGTAGTCAAGAGGCGCAGTATTCAAAATTAGGACAGTATACAGTTAGACTGGATAAATTTCATCTAACAAACACCAGATTGGACGGCAATGTATGTTGAGTGACAGAGACAAACGAACATAGCGAAGAGTTATGATGTAAAATAAGAAATTTACAACAGGTAAACTAACTGTTGAGAGCTGAATACTGTGTTCACAAACCCTATCAGCACTAACAGAGTTCAAAGGGAAATCCACAAGCCATACCACTCACCAGTAATCAAAATGCTACTAACAGCCAAGGATAGTGGATATATAATAATAGAAGGTGTGCTCGTTCTCGCACTTTTGAAAGTGGGCAAGGAAAGCACATTTTTCACGTCATTTTTGCTCCGAATTACAATGGGTTTTTGATCATTCTCATTGGCTGTGTGTTTCAAGCATTGCTACTTAGGTTCGTTCCCCGGTTGGGTAACAACTGGTGAATAAATTTTTAATTAGCAAAATAATATAAATATCTGAAAATAATTGTGTTCAGGTAGCTTCAATACTAATCCGTTCTTGTTTTGTTATGTCCCCGTATTTTACTTGATTGAAATTGTAACTCATTTAATATGTCCAATACAAATGCATTGACCGGATGGTTCCTACCCCTATTTTACTCTTTCAAAATTCATGGACATGCTCTCGTGGCAGCTAATAGTATTTTAATACGCCTAATTTATTAAGCAAAGCTTTTGCAATTTTTACATACTAAATGCAATCCTTAAAATATAATTTAAACTCTTAAAATTTAGCAAATTCTAAATAAAATTAGCGAATATCACTTTTAAATGGTTCACAAAAAACGAATAGATGGCAGCACGTCACGAACCATTGGTTCAAATTGATTTCAAAATATTTTAATAACTAAACCACTCTGCAAATCGATTCAAATTGTTTTTTGAAGCAAATTTTAACTGTTTTCTTTTAAATAAATTCATGATTTGTTAAATTAAGTTTGCTCTGTAGACTCCTAAAACGATCGTACAAACTATTATTATTAGACACGCCTACAGAAGGTGGAAGTAGGCGTCACTATGACGTCAAAAAATTGCTTTCCCCGCCTTCCGTCAGAAAGCGCGAGAACGAGCACACACACACATTATATATATATATATGTAGTGTTGGAAGTCACCACCAGATGGCGACACTAAACGCAAGTCTACCAGCGACACCTAGCGTGTCACTGGCGGGATGTATTCAGATTAGGTGAGACAGTGGAGAAGATAGGACGTATTGCGGTCCTTAAGATAATAGCCTGGCTGCGGTTTAGGCAAATAAACGTATATTTATATCTTCAAAGCCTGTCTTTACTGTCTCATAATCCCACATGGGGGCTCTGGGCCGGATTTGAATCAACGAGCGGTTGTAAAAAAAAAAAGTAAAAATTTGCGTCGGTGTGAAAACAGAAACATCCGATCATTAAGCCTAACGCCACGAGGAAAACGTGCGGAACCGAAAGCGGCCAGCGTGAGTACGGAATCCGAAAGCAGCGGAAGCGAAATCGCACAGCGATTCGGCGGACTACAGTGATCCCGTAGTGTCAAAAGAATTAAGAACTTTCTTTTTGGACATGGCTTGTTAAGTAAGCCATGTCCAAAAAGAAAGTTCTTAATTCTTTTGACACTACGGGATCACTGTAGTCCGCCGAATCGCTGTGCGATTTCGCTTCCGCTGCTTTCGGATTCCGTACTCACGCTGGCCGCTTTCGGTTCCGCACGTTTTCCTCGTGGCGTTAGGCTTAATGATCGGATGTTTCTGTCCCGGAAATGTGACTTGCTGGTGCTGATGAGTGAACTGGATATAACTCATCCGGACAATCCAAAGATAGCCCAAATGTGCAAAACAATTGCGGAGCACGCTGACTACAACGAAGATACGACCAAAAATTTATTGGGTACAATCGTGTTGGAGCGGGAGGAACGAGAACGCCGAGAAATCGAAAGAGAACTTCAAGTGGTTGAAAAAGAAAAACAGTTTCAACAGATTGAAAAAGAAAAACAGCTTCAACAGATTGAAAAAGAAAAAGAACTGCGCCAGATTGAAAAAGAAAAAGAACTGAGCCAGATTGAAAAAGAAAAAGAACTTCAACAGATTGAAAAAAAAAAAGAACTGCGGCAGATTGAAAAAGAACTGCGGCAGATTGAAAAATAAAAAGAACTGCGGCAGATTGAAAAAGAAAAGGACATTCGAGAATTTGAGTTGGAAAAATTACGAATCGAAACCGAAAATCGGCAAAATGGTGCAACGGCAATACCGCAAGCAAGCGTTACGAATCAGAATACCAACTTAACGTCCTTTATGAAACCATTCGACGGCAGTGATATTAGTATGTATTTATCGTTATTTGAGAAACAAGTAAATCGCCTGGATATACACAAAGATATGTGGATAAGTCATTTGATAGGCTTATTGCCGCTTGGCATTGCCAACTTGATAACACGGGAACCTGACGATGTGTCAAATAATTATGACCATATAAAAAGTGTACTTCTCCGACAATTCCGTATGACTCCGGAACAATTTAGATTAAACTTTACTTTTCAAAGAAAAGAAGAAAAACAATCATGGAGAGATTTTGCGTATATTCTGAAGAACTTTTTAAATGAATGGTTGCACGGTGTTGAAGGGAACACATTTGAAGAACTAAAAGAGTTAGTACTAGTCGATCAAATTAGGAGAAAACTGCTTAAAGGAACACGTGAGCATTTTTTGGATGAATTGCCAAAAATTAAAAGTGTAGAAGAACTGATCCGTAAACTTGATGATTTTGATGCCGTGAGAAGCTTAAAAAGAAACATATTTGAAGAAAGAAGCAGGATAAATTGCCATCCAAGGGACAGTGAAAATTGGTTCCGAACAGCGGGGACTAACCAGCACAATCGACAAGTCAACGGCGCGGGAAGAAGCGAACCGTTCCGAAAGCCAAATCAACCAACGGATAAAAACAAAGGAATAGTTTGTTATTCGTGTGGTAATTTAGGACATAAATCGTTCGAGTGCATTAAAAATAAGGACGACAGTGAAGAAAATAGTACGAACATTGTCCGATGTGGATTGATACGAGTGAAATCATCGCAAAACTTGCAAACACAGACGGCGCGTCAGCCTGAAAAAGACTGTGCACCGCAGAAAACCGTCTTGAGATGCGGTCTGACACGGGTCAAGAATCTACAAACCAACGAGCGATCGGCAACCCAACAAAAAAATTGTGTAGCACAGAAAAGAGCATTCCAAATTAATCGATGGGGAGCAAATGACAAACAACGCAATATCAAGGGAACGGAAAAGATCCATCCAATCTCGAAAGTCAAAAATCCATGGAGCAGACCACCACAGAACAGATTTCTATATTTTCAAAAAAAGCGACGAGAAACGTGCCTTTGCGAGTTTCATCAACAAAGAGACGGCAATCTCAGCTGGCGAGACATCGCCAAACGAGGCGAAAGCAATTGGCGACTTGGCAACCAACGATGCTTCATCACAGAAAGCGGTGCGCCAATCCAGCAAACGGCTTGGCGACGTACGAGCCAAATAAACGTTTCTGCATAACACGTGAGGAAGACATGGCCTTGGTGATTTTTTTATTTTTTTTTCTATGGTATTCAGATATGCATTTTTTAAAAATTTTATTAGTACAGAGCAGCCATATCGAAGATTGAGATTCTTTTTTTTTGTGTGGCAACCTTGCAGCAGTCAAGAAGTGAATATTTTTGTGATTTGTTTTTTTTTATCTGAAGTTGTGAAAGTTCTTTTTATTTTTATTTGGTGAATCGAACAGCCGTTTTAATATTTTTATCAATGGTGGAAAGAAATTTTTTGGAAGAAGTTTTATTTTTACAACAGATGTGCAGTATTAAAGTGTTTTGCATAAACGAGTGAGGAATAGGAGTTATATTTGAAAAGTTTTATGATTTAATTTTACCATTGATGTTTATTTTTTAAAATTTAATTGTGATGTTTACATTTGTGAAAGTGATTTGAAAAGAATCTATTGGTAAAATTTGAAAAACTTTTGTGTGTTAAATATTTTTTTAGGTTTGAAAATTTGACATTTGAATTTTTTGAGCATTGGAAGACTTTAGAACATTTCTAACTTTGAAATTTCTGAACACTTAATTTTTAGAACATATGGAACTCTAATGATAAAAAGTGATTTAAAATTTTTGCAATAATAGATTTGATAATGTTTTGAGATTTTAAATTTGAAGTAACATAGTAATTGATTTTTGGAGGTTATGAAAAATAATTTTAAGTTATAATAGTATGATGATTAATGTGTATATGTTATGAATGTAAAAGTAGATGTGTAATGTCATGTATTGTAATATAACGTGTTATAGTTTAGTATACCATTGTAATTATGTAAGTCCGAGGACGGGACAAGTTGAATGGCCGAGTGCAGTGTTGGAAGTCACCACCAGATGGCGACACTAAACGCAAGTCTACCAGCGACACCTAGCGTGTCACTGGCGGGATGTATTCAGATTAGGTGAGACAGTGGAGAAGATAGGACGTATTGCGGTCCTTAAGATAATAGCCTGGCTGCGGTTTAGGCAAATAAACGTATATTTATATCTTCAAAGCCTGTCTTTACTGTCTCATAATCCCACATATATATATATATATATATATATATGTCTGCACTATCCTTGACTAACACCGGCTTAAAGTCGTCAAACCTGGACCACAGACCTTTGGGAAAATGTTATTTAGTCCGATGAGTCAAAGTGTAACACTGTTCTCGGCTGCTGGCGGAATTTTACGTGCAGAATGCCCCTTCCCAAGCGTACGGAAAAGAGTGCTCGTTACGAAGAGTGAAACTTCGCTAGAGTTCAGGCATGGATGTGGGTCGCCGAATCAGGGTATTCCGCCGGACACATTTATGACCCTATCAAAGGACACTTCACTGTCGATATCTACGTGGCTATATTCAGCGACCAGGTCCATCCCATGGTGGATAGTTCGTTCCGGGATGGATAGTGTCTGTCAAGGTGAAAAAGCCCACGGAGTAAAGAAAAAGGTGGAGATGATTTGGCGAGTTTTCATGAAACGCAAGTTAGCAACCCCAAACTAGGTACAAACAAACCTATTTTGCAGTGATTTTTCTACGAGGGATGCATTATTTTCAAATGAAGAAAACGCATGCTAAAACTTAAAAAATGACTATTTGTGCAGTTGTGGGATGCAGTACAAGTTCCAAATCGATAAAAAATGCTATTATTTCCACTTCATAGGTAAATTAAATTATAAAATAAATTATCGCCAAGTACTGGTACAAAATAGGGCTTTAGAATAGCGCCAAATCCTTCGCCAGTTCCTACTTTTTAAGCGATGGCTGACTTCACATTGCAAACCGGTGTGGGCCTTGATCGCACCTCCACCTTCTTCCTTACTCCGTGGAAAAAGCCACTGTTCACACAGCGGACATTATCCTATTCAGGATGGGTTTAGTTTATACCAATATAAACTTCACATCTACCACTGTCTCCACATTCGTCCCGCCTCAATATCGTTGAGTTCTTGGGGGCAGAGTTGAATGCAAATGTCCTATCCACCTCCATCTTTGTTAACGGAACTTGCCAATGTCTTACAGGTTGGAATGCTATAAAATATCCCCCATAGCTATACATTTCCTTTTTTTTATACTTTTCAAGGAGACTGCAAGCAGTTCTGAATGTCAAAAGTATTCCTATACCATATTGATCAAGGTTATACGTTTTTATCCAGGTGTTTCCCCATTTTCATCCACCCTCTGTAATTTTGTGCACAATCCTGTCAACTTCTATTCCGTCAACCGCCAAATTCACTTTAAAAATGTACATTTTTACATTAAAAACATTTTATTGCAGAAACCCTTTAATTTCAAAATTTAATTAGTGTTTAGTAAGAAATATATATTATGATTTAATTAAAGACAAAAGCCACTTCGGAAAGACGTTAATTAATACTATAAATAATTTTAAACCAAAATCTATATTCATACATCGAAGATAGAATGTTTTTCTTAGTTTCTCTAAGATAGGAAAAAGTGCACTTGGCAGCTTTCTGAAATAAACGTTTCAATTGTCAATTTAGAAAGCCACGAGTCAAACAAAGGGGACCACCAGGGAAGAAGAATAAGATGGCCAATTCTCATATTGTAAAGACGTGACTGACGTACGCTGGTGGGGTGGCTTTCATTTATGTAAACACGTTGTTGTGATAGTGTGATTATTTAAAGAGAGAGTAAACACGTATTTTATTGCAGAAATCAGCTAATAACAAAATTTAAAGTTTTTTGAAAGAGAAAAAGTAAGGAATAAATAAACGTTATAACCTAATTATAGGCAGCATGCAGTTAATACCGTAAATTTTTAAGCCAAAATTAGTATCAACGATAGAACGTTTTTCGATGTTTCCCGAAGGTAGGAAAAGGTACACTTGGCTAGTTTCTGAAATGAACGATTCACTTATGATATTTACAATGGTACTAAGCAAGGAAACAGATTTCCGAGGTAACATCGTTTAATTTGCAATTTGCTCGGCCGTAACGTTAAGTGGGAGGACAGTCAATCAAAGAGGACCCCTACCCACTTGGAAAACAGTGTTACTGTATTTGCGAATTTTTGTGATTTATACCAGTTGGCAGCCAACTTGCCCAATAGAGCAAAACAGTTCTAGAATTTGCCTTGCCAATGTCGTCTGTTTTCAAGAAATCAGCGAGATTGGTATAATGTTGGACAAGTTTCGGAACTGGATAACTTTAGTATTAAAATTATACTCTTTTTTGGAGTCGACATGTCGAAAATACATACAACTGCTCCTATTTAATGAGGATTTAACATCGGTTTAGAAGAAAAACCTCGTATTTTCAAACCACAGATTTAGCAGCCGTGGGGAAAGCTGTATGACGACGAAATCCAAGTGATTCACTTCTAAATTCTAAATTGTTTAAAATAAAAACAAAACAAGATGGGATCGGAATACCTGAACCTGGATTCCGAAGTTTTCATTCTAAGCCGACTATATACTGAATTATAACAGTAAAGTAATGCACAAGTACTTATTTGGGGTTTTTCTAACTAAGAAAATTGTATTTTCTTCCAATACGGAGATTGTGTTTGATGTATGGATCTTTCACACTGTCACAGTTATCACAGCAGGCAACTCAATTTTACAGAAGAGCATCGCCACCAGTCTGATGCACGTGAGGAAGTCTATCCAGATTCAAGAGGGGAAAGTAAGTCGCTTGTTTTCAGTCACTCGCGTCCCCCTTCAGACTTCACCATTTTCGAAATCAATCGTCTCCGCCACATGTCAATTCTGGCTTCTTAGACATGTCATCAGGTGGCAGCACCGGAATTTGAGCTTCTACACAATAAATTAGTCATTCCCTCAACGCGTGGTTCCTAAGACGTTTTAAATGGTCCGTGTAACATTTTTCTAAAAGCGATGCTTTGGTTTTGCTTTTCCAAAAATAATTTGGCATTGTTTGGGAATTTATTCTTTTTTTAAGCCCAAACAATCTAATGATGGAATAACAACTTTTTCCAACACCATATATAAAATTTTGTGCATTGGTACGTCTTAACAAATTTCATCATTATTACTTGAAATTAACTAAATACACATGATTTTATTGATTTCATAACTACCTTAGAGAAAAAAATAAGTTAAATAGTTAGATTTTTGATTTAATAAATTTATCGATACTTATATTATTTAGAATTTGAAGTAAATTTAGTATCTGAATTTAATATATATTTGCTATCCAAGTATTTTTTACTATTAAGTTTTACTGTTTACTACTGCAGCGTAATTTCTAATTTTTAACACGGTGGTTCACGGCCACATAAGAACCCCTACTGCACTGAGTGGCGAGAGTTGTCCACGATCTAGGAAATGGGATCATTGTAGGGGCGGTTCCAGGTAAAGCCGCCCTCAGGAACCACGGGCCCCGATGCGAACCCATCAATGAGCCTATTTTAATTCCCTACACAAACGTACAAGAATGTTGCGATACATTTTTAAAAGAGGGCAATTGGAATTCTTCACTTTAAAACGGTCACTTTGGCAAAGATTAAATTCTAACATTGATATTTCAATCGTGTAAATTATTGTTTTATTTCTGATGACGATTAAAAAAAACTCATTAAAGGTTATTCGACATGAATAATTCAAAGTTTCACATACATTAGAATTTTTGGAAGTACAGATGCGTATTAAAAATAAACGTACACTACTCTTAATAAGGAAAAGCACAAAAAACTTTTCAGCGGTTTAACACTTATTTATGTGATTCCCGTTTTCTCCTCTTTGGAGAGTGCTGGGCCTTGGGGGCCTGCATCGCATATCCCCAAAAACGACCGCGGGGCCACTGTTTGAAGGAAAGTACCTGCACCCCGGGGAGCATGGGGTATTGAATACCTGAGCTTATATTATTAGATTTTATGTGACGGAATTGCTTAAAGAATCACTTGACTTCCGAGTTTGAATTTCGTCCCCAATCAGTTCTGGTTGCTGAATGCGTGGTTCGTGAATGAAGGGGCCTCCGTGAACAAAGATAGGTTGGAAAATTCTACTCAATTTTAAAATTTATTAAGTGACAACAATTCAGCACCTGACCTTAACTTTGTCTTACTTCCAGATGTGCACCATGCCGCTGATCTCCCGCTGCATGGATTCCGGTTCCGGCTGCTTCTGAACGGTGAGTGACCCTCTCGTTTCCAACGTCCCTTGCAGTCTAGTCTTCACACAAAGGGGTTGCTGTGTGATAGCGCCCATTCGATGCAATGTTAAAGTGAGCTGCTCTGTAGCAATATGTCTCCCACACTGTTTTCCCCTGGTCCACAGAGTTGTCACTTGACGTATCAAAAGGGGAATGGTACACTGGGGCCCTTCGCCCTCTCCCCCCCCCCCTTCCCCTCTCCCTCGACACCGCTAAACAACAGTTGATCATCATCTACCATTCAGCGATCTCCATCTCTAAATACTTCTGAAAAACGTCTTCACATAAATCACCCCCCCCCCCCCATCCCCACACATACCATCAAGGTTGATCACCTTTCCATTTTCAAGATTTTTTTCCTCTTTGTTGCATTTCCAATACCAAATTTAGTTTGTAAGTACAGTGTTCTAGAATATAACTTAACTGTTCGTTATTTTTTTCAGGAATAAGACGAAACTTTCGTCAGATCTTCAAACAATCAGAGGAGTAAAAAATAAAAATTAAATAAAGCATTTTTCTGAAGAATACAACATTTTACGAGAGTGTTTGCTGATCAGAGCTTTAAGAAAAGAACAAAAAAAAACTTTATATAAAACTGCATGTTTAAATATGAATTTATGAATACTTAAACCTTTTCTCAAAACTATTTGAATTCCTCTGATTCTGAAATGCATCAATAAATTTTTTATCACGTTTCTGATGCTTTTGTAATTTTATTATATAAACAGTTTTCGACCTTAAGAGACTACCACCTTCCGACTGGCACACCTGCGGGTGGGCGTTAGTACGATCAACGTGCTCAGATACAGCTGGTACCTCCTCCAAGTAATCGTTTAGGTTACCAATATTGCCCCTATTGAAAGTTATCACAAATCACGCCAGTGCTCTGCTCAACAACTAAGTAGGCTTGCCAATATACAAGCTTTATCGCTCACTAATTGTATTCAAATATCAGGGGTACCGTAAACTCAGAAATAACCACAATAGGTACATGTACACCAAAATATTGGGATTTTAAACAATTATTTAAAAAATATATATTTCTTTAAATGAAAGCCACAGGGGAAAACTGCGTCATGGCATTCGAGAGATAAACGCAAAGTATAGTGTATCAGTGCAAAGAAAAACATGGCCTTCCATTTTTGAACAAAAATTGAGATGACGGTGTTTTCTCCTGCCCCCTTCAAATGTATGACAGTCAGGCCCAAATCAAGTTAGTGTAGTATAATAATGTGCACTTACTGTTTCAAGTTAGTCTATCAACGAGGCGAAACAAGCTCCTTTGCCTACTACTGTGAAACTTCCACAAAATACAACTCGCATCAACAGTGAATTTATGAATACAATTCAAAAGTGAAAATAAGGAACTTTTGAATATGTAAACACGTTCGAGTGCGCGAAATTGTTTTCATTACAAATGTTCGACGTCACGCATGTCACGTGATCGCCAGATTCAGGTCCGGAGTGGTTACACATCCGATCATAAGCAGTGAGCTCATGATTGGATGATTGCCAGTTTCGTTCCTGAACGTTTGTAGAAAAACAGCCGCCGCTTACAGGGGACTATTGCACGCTAAATGTGTCGTGGTTCAACCGGTTAGTAAGTTGAATTAACATCGCAGTACAGCTGCACAGTGCCTAATGGTGAAATTTAGGGGTCTATCTCAAAGGAAAGACAAGGCCTCCGTGGCCGAGCGGTTAAAGGCGTCAGCTGGGAATCCAAAGATTCGTGGTTCGATACCAGGCGATGGACTTGACAATGAAAAGTAAAAGTAGTGATCTTGTGATCAAAAGGTTGCCAATTTCGCTACCAAAATACTAGAAAAGTCGTCCAGAACATCCGCAATAATTATCGGCGTGTATACGGGACTGGTGCGCGATACATCTGATCGGGGTCCAAAGTCCTGACGTTTATTGAAGGCGTTGGGTGCCAGATCAGGTGTTGTCCTCGTCATCTGACCATGGTTCAGAAAAATAACGTGGTGTATGAATTTGTGAGTGAATGTGTTTAAGGGTCTTTCCTTCGAAATAGACCCCGAACCGTCACCAATAGCTCACTGTGCAGCTCTAGTGCGACGTTAATTAATCAAACCAAAGGAAAGGAAAAACACGGGAACACAACCGCGTATTATGGTCAGTTTGGTTTGGTTTGTTTAATAACGTCGCACTAAAGCTGCACAGTGGGCTATTGGCGACGGTTCGAGCCCTATCTCGAAGGAAAGACACGGGAACAGTGCCTCGTATTTTTGAACCATGCTCAGATGACCAGGACTACAGCTAAGGTGGCACCCGATGCAATCTCAATATGCGGTGTGTGACGGTTTGAGTTCCATCTTGCGGGAAAGACCAAGGAACACTGCCTCGTAATTTGGAACGATGACAAGACAAACACCAGAACAGGCACCCCACGCACGCAGGGGTCCTGCACTTCCTCACGCAGCTCAGGTGTTGTCCTCATCTCTTGACCATGGTTAAAATTACGACTGTTCGCTATCTTTTCTTCGGAATAGATCTGGGGCTTTCGTGGCCCAGTAGAAAAAAGGCGTCAGCTGGGAATCAGAGGATTCCTAGTTCGATCCTGTGCGACGGACCTTCGTGCATGGATCCCTCATAGTAGAGAAATCATAAGGTTATAATCTCGCCAACATCAATGTGATGCCAACATGTGTGGCCTCAGACACGTGATTTATTACGTCATCCATTCATAAATTTTTTCTAGTTCATTCATAAAAATATCCTGTACTTCATGAAGTAACACATTTACTATTATTTCCAAATCACAAGTCAATCGCCAACGTTTTTTCATTCATAAATTTTGAAAGGAAATCACGTGTCTGGTGCCATTAGGTCCGAGATGTTTGAATCACGATGATGACGTCATATTCGCTCTACTGCAGTCCATTTATGCTCGAAGCGACGGATTTGACTAAGAAAAGTAAAACAGCGAAAACAGTGATCTTGTGATCGGAGGGTGCCAGCTTCGCTTCAAAATACTAGGCCTTGGTTATTTAATGTCGCACTAGAGCTGCACAGTGGGCTATTGGCGACGGTTCGGGGTCTATTTCGACGGAAAGACACACATTCATACATGCACCTCGTAATTTTAGAACCTTGGTCAGATGACGAGGAAACACCTGAACTGGCACTCAACGCGTTCAATAGACGTCGGGACTTTGGATCCCGATCAGATGTATCGTGCACCAGTCCCGTATACACGTAGTTAATTTTTGTGGATGTTTTGGACGACTTTTCTAGTATTTTAGCAGCGAAGCTGGCAGTCCTCTGATCGCAAGAGCAGTACTTTTTTTTACTGTTCTTTGTCTATTCCATTGCACGGGCTCGAACTAGCAATTCTCTGATTACCAGCCGAGAGCCGTCAAGAAATTGGATCCCGATCAGATTTAACGTGCACCAGTTCAGTATACACACACCGTAGAAATTGAAAAGGCAAGTTCAGACGACGAATTCTTAGTTTGCAGCGAATCTAGCAATCCTCCGATCACAAGTTAACTGCATATTAAAGTTTTTATCAAGTATTTTGTATCAGCCATATCCAAACTCGTACCCCTCTGGTTGCTAGCCGACGACGGTACTTCAGACCCCTTTTGTATATGGAATGAGCTTTGTATAAATTTTTTTTGAAGATGAAAAATATTTTTACCGCCTCAGATGTTACAAAAAAACCACGAAGTGCGCACACTTCTATTACTCGAGATGCCATTTTTTTTTCCGAACTACACAAATCGAAATTTGTGTTACACAGGAAACAAAATTGTACCTCCATCTGAAGCCCCATGCTTCGATTACTTAGCAATTAACCAAAAATAAGTACACTTTAGAGAAGCTAGTACAGTTTTGTTTCGAGAGAGCACCCTAGTCAGTCTACCGATATATTCTATGGACTAAATTTATTTTTTAAATGGAATCCTCCAATTGGCATTTTTGAAAGAATGTCACCTTCAAATGGTATTACAGAAAAAAAATCTTATTCTATAGGGTCCAAAAATAACCAAATTTTGATGAACAAAAGGCAAGTTCAAATAACTCATTGAAGCTTTAGAATGTTAAACATTTACTTTAAGAAGACGTCAAATACCGATTTTTTTAAATAAAACATTAACAAAATAATTACTTTTTTAATAAACGCGACATTTAATTTAAATTTAGTATTTTTTTTTAATACGGGTATAAACTTGGTGATCCGTGACGTAACAAATTTTCGAGCCAGTGATCCGTGGTCATCTAAAGGACGGGAACCTCTGCTACAGCTTAATTGGTTTGGTTTAATAACGTCGCACTAGAGCTGCCCAGTGGGCTATTGGCGACGGTTCGGGGCCTATCTCGAAGGAAAGACCCGGGAACGATGCCTCGTATTTTTGAACCATGGTCAGATGACGAGGACAACACCTGAGCTGGCACCTAACGCCTTCAATAGACGTCGGGACTACAGCTTAATTGAATTCCATGACACAATTACAACCCTATTCTTTAACTTTTAGTTCTACAAGACAACAAAAATATCGATTTCTGCTTTATGAATGACAGGGTATTAAAATACAAAAGATTTTACGAAACTACAATGTATACAACCAGCACCCACTGTATAGAAAGCTGCATTGTCCACGCTTTTTTTTTTTAAGTCACAAACTGAAGGAGCGGCGGGTTTGGTTTGGTTATTAAACGTCGCATTAGAGCTGCACAGTGGGCTGTTGGCGACGGTTCGGGGTCTAACACTACTCAGAATCTAAAAACAGCCTTCAGTTTGTGAAGTAAAAAAAATGTGCCATACTGCATTTATACAGTGGGCGCTGCTACAACCGATTTTTTTTATTGGACTTTTAGGACGAAAGAGCCATACTTGGCTAAACTGCGCCAAGCTACAACCACTAGACCGGGAATGTCGAGTGACAATCGTTCTTGAAACTGACTCAAACGGTGAATGGCGATTCACAAGCCAGTTGTATTTAATTTTTTTTAAAAACCGTTTGTATAGTCAACAAAAGTGAATATATAGTTAATACATCTGCAGAAATAATTATTGCATTCTTTACATTTCATGGAAAAGAGCACTTTTATATAACGTATAAAATTAACCTTTTAACAAAGATGGGATGACAAAACAAAGATTTACCAAGAAAACAATCGACATTTATCTAATAAATAAAATTTTACTAATTTTAAACAAGTTCAAAATGATAACTGTTTGACATTAAAATTTTTTGTAACTAATTACAATGGTTTTCAATTGAGTTTAAAATCCTCTTGGTCAGTTTAAGATATGGAAGAAAAAGCATTCTCCTTTAGAAAAGTCTCAATAGTTCTACTAGCAATAAACTGAAATTGTGTATTTGTAAATATATTTTCAATTAAATGCGAAATCTTAAAATTACATTAGGAAAAATGAGTTTTCGCTTACCTTAAATAAATTGTGTAGAAGAGGACACTACATTTAAAATACACGCAAATTTGACATAGTATTTGTTACGAAATTTAATGAATTTAAAGTATGAAATATTAATTGAAATTGAAAATATCGGTCAAGACTTGTTAATACATAGAATTTCTGGAGAGTTAAATAAAATATCTCCGGAAGGCAAGGCTTTACGTGGATTTCGAATCACCAAACAGACATCCAATTCCCTTTATGATTAAGTATAGGCGCGATGGAAAAGACCACTTCTGCTCCAAAGAAAGTCCAAGGGAAATGAGGTCTCCCCCGGAATCCCCCCCCCCCCCCAAACACAAAAAAAAAAAAAAGCGTGTTTATGGTCCACAAATAGGGTTACGATGGAACACATTTAGAACTTTCGGTTCTGAAAAATCATTCACTCTAAACTACCTTTAAAGAAAAAATAAAATTTATTAAAAACGTAACAGGTTTAGTATACAACATAACAAATTCCTTGTTTGACAAGTCCTGTAATTATCCAAATGGATTGTTGTTCGAAAGATGGAACCGGCCATCTTGTCTTTCAACAATGAGTGAAGTGATGAGGCGAGTATTTTACACCTGAAATGAGGAATACTATTCTATAAAAAGCTAATACACAAATGTTCATTTTGAAAGTAAATATATTAAATGTACAACTCCTAGCATATACACATTGTTTATCTCAAAAATCGTATACTAGATTTCAAATTTATACAACTTGTATACTTTAAGAATATAAATGACTATTTTATTCTAGTTATTAATCAACAAATCTTAGCATTCTATTTTTATTCTTGTTATTAATCGACAAATCAACATTTTATCAAGGTGGATGATTATACTATTAAAACTTATCAAATAATACATGTACACCGTTCAATAGTTTGCTTAACACAAAGTAAAATAAGTGTTTTACTTTGGGATATCCCAGATTGATATTTCAATCAGCAGATGTAAAGTTATGCGGGGAACTTTGCCAAAGGATTTTAACGGATCCAATTTACCAATCGTAACGTAAATGATTGGACAAATGTCGCTCTAGAGTTACATAGTGGGCAATTGACGAAGGTTCGGATCTACCTCGAAAGAAAGACCCGGATACAATGCTGCGTAATTTTGAACCATGGTCAAATGGTGACTGTACAACTTAACAAATAACAGGATATACCGAAAGAAAAACCAGAAAACACTGCTTCGTGATTTTAAACCAAGGTCAGATGCTGACAATACCGAACTGGCACCCCACGAAACCTGAAATAGGCGTAAAGAGATTGGACCACAACGGATGTAATGTGTTCTACTTCTCTACATGGAATAGTTTGGTGGGCGAAAAAAAAATCCGACTACCCTCCGATCGCTACACACGTGATGGAAATCGAACCCGCTTCAGATTGATTCATTAAAATAATTTGTCTATTGCAAATTTTAATATTATAACCCTTTCTGGTAGGACAAAGCCGAAATTATCTCTATCGGCGATTTGAAACCATTTTTTACAGAAAATAATTCTTTATGCTTAAAATCTTTGTCTAAATTCGGGATATAAAAAATATGAAGTACAGTGATATGATTTTATGTGTGGCATTGTGTACTCTTCTTTCATGAGATGTTTGTACGAGAATGAAGAATACCAAATGCGTAGTTTTGTTAAAATTGCTTCATTTCTCCAATTTGGATGCCGCCTTATGCAGAGTCGGGTGGGACTCGCCTAACCGAGCATGTGGTGCCTTGAGATTACATTTCCATTTTTATAGAACTGGTTGGATTTTATATAGTTTTTGCGATTCTTCGTTCAATTGTAATTGCCAAATTTTATGTGCATACGACATGGAATTCACGATTAACCTTACGCAATTTACATTATAGTCACCGTTTTATTTAAAGATTTCCCGAACGAAGGTTGTTAAAAGATAGGACTTTTTACTTTAAATATTAGAGTTGTAAACACATAACCTGCTAATGTTCAATATTATGCGCTAAAACTGTTTCGATTACAATCTGATCTTACTTCAGGCCAGGTGATGCGAAATATCGCCAGTGCAAAAATGTTTGTTAACGAGTACAAATTATATATCTGTCAATACTTTGACTTTAAAGAATTATACCAACATGTAAGTAATCTTTAAAAATACGCATAGGATATTTAAATTAAACAATTTACAGAATGTTTTGGAAATCAGCACTTGGCTTGGAAAGATTAGAAACTTGCGAGCTGTATTATTTCAAAAGGCCCATTCCATACGAACGAGTAAAACGCGCGTTAGTTTTTGGCGACAAGAAAATTCATAACACGAGATATGAATTCTTGAATCGCAGAAGCTCGAGCGCGTTTTAATCGTTCATGTAGGATGGGCCCAAGCTGTATTCTATTGTATATTGTAATCAGCATCTTTGAGTTAGCAGAAGTATAGTGCAGTAAACACATACTGGATAATCTGGTACACTCAGAATGTCAAGGATGGTCCAAGCATAACTATACGATTGCCACTCTAACACTTTAATCTACAAAATGTAAGGTAACCACCTTACATTTTGACTAAATAGTTAGATTCTACTTGACCTTGCTGTTCATCTCTTTTTGATATAGGTTTTTGGTAGAAATAAGTCCACAATATGCATTTATTCTAAAATAACATTTGATAATATCCAATAATAAAAATATTTTTATAGAATTACTAACAAAAATGCAATTTTGCTATAAAAACTGCCATTTACTTAGAATGTTGTATGTATTAGTTCTACTTATAATTTAGTTATATACCTACTTTAAGAACACTTAAATATGCAATCTAGTGTTTGATGAAATAGAAGCCTGCTATATTCTCCGATTGAAGTTCCTCTGATCGTCGAAATAAGGCAACATACGTATAAGAACCAACTGATGAATGTCCATGAAAAGGCATGATTCTTTAGGAAACTAAGTAAATAACTTTCGTCAATAACTTTGACGAAACAAGAAACCTTAATTGATTAAATGATGAAATTAGCCTTAATTATCGCAGTAATCAAAATGAATTATTTCTAAGAGTGAAGTTAGTATAAAAAGTTAGTTCGAAAACACATTGTCTCCCCCCGCCAAGGGATAAGGAAAAAAGAACCGTTGGGTCGGTTTGGTTAATAACGTCGCACTAGAGCTGCACAGTGGGCTATTGGCGACGGCTCGGGGCCTATCTCGAAGGATAGGCCCGAACCGTTGGGTCGGATCAGACTCCCATCGTACTTTAAGGGTTGGATAAAAACTGTGGTTAAAAGCGACATAATATACGTGCCTTGTGTTAGTCCCCTGTACAGCACCGACGAGGCTGGTCTATCGCCTTTCAGGTCGTGTTGTCCGACTGCCAGGTAGATCTGTCCGTCCACGACCAGCGGCCGGACATCCCGGACGCACCTGCCGTGCAGAGTGAAGATGGGTCTGAAGCCGGACTCGCCCTCCAATCTCAGGACCTGGATCCGGGTAGCGTTCCAGGTGACGAGGTGGAGTTCGGAGAGATCTCCGAACTGGAAAGCCTCCAGGCCGTTCGAGTCGTCGAAGAGGATCTTTTGGAAGAGGCTGAAGAACTTGGGACGCGGGTCGGAGTTCCGATAAATCTGGAAGAAAGACGTTTTTTTAGAAAGGTTTGTTGAATGGACCCTTTACATTCGAGATACTAGTTGGATTTGTGTTCTTTTAAACCTTTGAGTACTGAATTATTTGAAGATTTTTATGCCCATGGGAAAGATTTGGTGAGGTTTCATGGATCCCATTCTTGACCGACCCTGCAACACATTGTTTGCGATCAACGTCCACTGGCGGAGGGGGCGGAAAACATCAAAGCCTGCTTCTTAAATTCAGATGACGAGTCAGACTCGTCCACCGTAACTTTGCCCAAGTAAGCAGATGAGTCTCACTCGTCAAATGTACCCAAAGGGTTAATGGGAGAGTTGCATCCCGTTAACTGTTCTTTCTAAAGATGTAGCGTGGAATTTCAATCTGAAGAAAGTTTTAGATCAACATAATTGGTGCCTCTAGATGACAATTTATATTCACGTTTACGAGAGAATAACTTTTTAAACACAAGAATAAATTGTTTCCCTTCATTTTGAACAGAGGGGAAAACATCGTTATTTTGGGGATTTAAAAGCGGCACTCGAGTGCAAAGCGTTAATAAAATAGATTAATAGCCAAATTACGTCATACTTTTTAACGGAAAACAAGAAAACCAAGTATTTTCTCCGTTTGATTAGAGGAAGACATGAGAAACAAAGAACATGTCGTCATTGATAACAGAGTCTCTACTCGTGTTCAAAGGGTGAAAGCACCACAAAACTCTACCTGTATATTCTTGGGTTCCTTGGACTCGTGTACCGGGGCCACATTGTTGATGGCCAGGTAGTGGTACCCGTGATAAGCGAAGTGCCTCACGTAAGTGCTGGCGGCCACCGACATCCTCTGGGCGCGCTGCCACACGCCGTCCACTCTCTCGAGTATCTTGAAGAGCCCTCTGGCGGCGGGATGGGGAAGGTCGGAGAAGCTGGAGACTGCCAGAAAGGTGGCGTTGCTCATCTCGAACAAGACGACGGACGAGGAACCTAAAGAAAGAGGTCGTGTTGAAATAATAACACTAGAGTTAGAGCAAAGAACTTGTAACTACAAGAAGGTACACTCGCTACTGTGGCGCCCTCTCACTAAGTTGAAGTCTCAAAACACTGCAGTGAAGTTGACTAACAGGCGCTTGACCTGAAGTTTTGGCATGCGCAGAAAGCGCATTATTTTTTGGCGCCTGCTTTGAACGCTTCGTACGCCAATAAGGTTTGTTATTCCGTGCTGTTGTTGACTGTAAATATGTCGATTCGATTTCATTACATGCTATAAATATCGGATCAAATAAGGACAATTCTCAATATTTAAGGTAAGTGGCAAGCAATTTATTATTAATATAGTCAATTTAAAGCTTGCATATACTTTTGAATGTTATTTTATACAAAGACTTTGTCTCAAATGAAATTACGCGACTTCTTTGTGCGTTCCATTGATCGGCGGGATTCGAGTTATATAATTACTAGACTTGGAAGCACTTTGTAGGTTTTTTTTATATATATGTCAACAGAAAGTACAGTTATATAAAGGAATTGAGTAGAAAGCCAATTTTCATAAGTGGAGATCGTTTGTCAACGTTTTAAAATCCAGGCAAATTATTATATTTGTTTGATTGATGTGCAAGATTTAAACTAGTTTCGATGGTTTACGAATAACAGCAATCTATATTTTAGGAAAATGGTATAACAAAAACTTTAAGTAAATGCCTAAAGAGCCAAAATTTTACAAACATCTCAAAAAATAAATATTAAAAAATATATAGGTAATTCGACTGCACATTCATAAAATTGATCGAAACATCTTTTTTAACTGAAGTAAAGTATTGCCTTATTTTATTAGTTTTTAACATAAAAATAAACCTTTCAGCTTATCTTAATTTGCTTATATGAGCAATTAGCTTGAATTCGATCAAATCTGAAACTTTTAATCCTTGAACCCCATGTGGCATACAAGTATACAATTATTAAATGTTTATTGAGTATAAGTATTCATGTTGAGTATATAAGTATTTCTTCCTTTTTTCACAAAAATTCTTAGTGTTCGATTTGTTTCCTCTTTGATATAATAATATTTTTACTGACTTATGTATTTTTTCAGTTTACTCTTCAAAAACTGCTGTGAGAGGCCGGTGGCTTCGAGGTACAGCATCCGGCTAGCAATCAGAGGACTGTGAGTTCGAATCGGCATGAGAACTTGATAAAAGTTTAGATGCAGTGAACTCGTGATCGGAGGATTGCTAGATTCGATACTAAATTACGAAAGTTGTCTGAAATGATATTCAATTTCCATCGGTGTGTATACGGAACTGGTGCACGTTAAATCTAATCTTGGTCCAATGCTCTGACGCCTATTCAGATTGGATCAGATACCAACTAAGGTTTTGTCCTCGTCATGTAATCCAGGTAAAAATATACTGAACAGTGTTCCCCTGTCTCTTCTTTGATATAGCCCTGAACTATTGCCAATAGTCCACTGTGCACCTCTAGTGCGACGTTGACCAACCATCAAAAACTGCCGAGACACAAATACTGACAGAAAGTTGTTGAATGTAAAGAAACTAATATACAATTTTTTAAATGGTAATGACAGGCGATGAATCTTGAAATCAGAATTCTGAAAAGATTTCTACATATTTCGATAATGTTATGAATATTTCATAGATTATATGAAGAAATAATTGTTTTAGCAATTTTGATGGTCATAAAAACTACTTGTTATTTACTTGTATCACATGTACTAACGCAATATAGGTACTTAAAGAAACTAATTGTAAGAAATAAAATCTTAATTGAAGAATGTAAATGAAGTTATTATTATAATTATTTATAATTTATTATGATGTCGCCAAATATCTTAAAATATTTAAAATACTAATTATTTAAAATGTATTTAAATAATGTTAACAGCATTGGTTTGAATGCAACCTTTTTATAGTCACACTTTCACACATGATGAATTTGTGCATAAAAACTTCTCATTGGCCTATATTGATGGCATTTTATCAGCACAAGCTTAAAAGATTTCATTGTGAAATTAAATTTGAAATAGGTATTTTATAAAAGTTACCATCATTAACATTTCAAATGAATATCGTGCATGCATAAATAAACATGCAAGTCAAATCGCAAAAAAAAAATGGTATATACAATTATTTCAATGGAGGTTTGGATTTTCAAGTTCTAAAAATAAAAGGAATATTTTCGAAATATTAAAAAAAAAATGCAAAAATGGATAAATATTTTTTTTAATAAAATTAAATGCTTATATAATTTTTTTGACATGTTTGTTTTGCACGCACGAACTTTAAATATTCTAGAGTTCTTTAATGGAGATACGTTGCTATAGTTTATGAACAAATGTCACAGTGCATTCTAAAGTAAATTTTTTTATACTTTTCTACGATGCGAATAAAAAACAACTGGAAGTGGTTTGTATGAGTGTTATATGTCATAAATATTTATCTAAAATTATTTGTTCGTGTTTTTACATTCATAATTATACATAATTATTCTCCGATTAAATTTGAATATATAGTTTTCTCTGTTTAAATGCATTTTTTAAATAAATATTTTCGGATACGAACCATTGTTTGTTTGTTCTCAATATGATCAGAATTGCTTTGCCTTGTAATTTTTGTTCCACTCACATAATTTAAAGACCCCGCTAATAAGAATTTTAGAAAAAATACCCAAACTTAATTTTATGCAAACTAAATACTAATAAATATAAATTAATTTGTCTTAATAGAAATATTACAAATTAAAGAAACTTGGAGAAATATTGGACGGAGAAATAAAACGTAATTGTTTACCAAAATGTTAAAAATATATAAGATTTGAAATATTTATTTTTCATACAGTTAGAATTGAAAATTTTTAATCAGATAGTAAAAAAAGTTTCAATTAATTAAAAACAAATATTTAAAGATTACAATTGTATGTACAAAATTACCAATTATTTGGTTATAGAATTAAACTTGATTGAAAATTTTTAATATTTGATTAACCATGCATGAAGTTCTATATATATATTTAAATAATTGAAAGAAGGTCCGATAAAGCAAAAAATAGAAAATTATATTTTTAATATTTTTCTAAAAGCATATGTTTTTAGAAAATGTACTAAACATATTTATTATATTAAATTTCTATCATTAAATAGTATGCTAAAAATAATTAAAAATACATTTTGTAATTTCTTTCTGCAATTTTATGCCTGCATTAATTTCGTAAAATAAATTTGATAACGAAAGGAATTAGATTTCAAATAAAATTTATGATTTTTTTTTTTAAAGAACATAAAAAGTTCTTTAAATTTGTTTTCATAAATTTTATTTGAAATCCAATTCCTTTCGTTACCTAATAATTGTGCCTTAAGAGTACTTTTCCTGCATATCCGCGTTACGATGAATTAAATCGCCAATTAGAATCTATAAAAAGCGATAAACATGCCGACGTGCAACCCTGCAATGACATCACTGTGACCTCAAGTATGGGGGCGCTGTCATCGACCGGCTTACATTACGTCTACGGGGAGTGTACCATCTTTAAGCCGTAGGGTTATTATAGTATCTTTGGTTAGAGGGTCTATCTCCAAGGAGACATGGCAACACTGCCTCTTATTTTTGAACCATGCTGGTCAGGTAACAACACTTGAGCTGGTACAACCTCAATAGGCGTCAGGACATTGAAGCAGAGGAACATGTCCCTACCTTTTTAATCTGAAGACTCAGCTTTCGACATCCGTCAAGGATTCAATCACTGGATTGGTAGGATCCGTGTCGATTTGGTTTTTATGAATTAACGTCGCACAATAACTGCACATTTGGCTATTGGCGACGTTTATTTCAAAGAGAAGATACAGAAACAATGACTATTTTTGAGCCATGGTCAGATGAAGGACAGCACCCGAGCTGGCAAACGACGCATCCTCAATAGGAGTCGGGACATTGGACCCCGATCAGATTTTTCGTGCATATGCCCGTATATATGCCGTAGAAATTGGAGGCAAGTTCGAATGGCGAATTGTTACTTTGCATATAATCTGGAAATCCTCCGATCACAATGGATCCGTGTCGGGGAAAAACCAACCAATCCCGTGTCACCGTACGTCGGAAAGGATGAAATAAAGGACATGTGCCAGACCTTTAAGCTAGGGAACATGCTCGCACTTTTTAACCGTAGACGCCGCGCAGGACGTCCGAGACACTGAATTGGTTAGTTCCAGTGTCTCCGGAGAGCCAATCCAGTGGACCGGACGTTAAACACGGCGTTTACGGATGAAAGCGAAGACGTGTGAACCACTACCGGATTTAACGACTACCATTTTTTTGTATATATACGATGGATATTTTTGGTTTTACAACAATTTACAAGTTTCACAACTCTCGGATTACCATATAGCTACATGCATGCTGGGGATTGAACACTCATAGGATGCTTGTCCGAGCCTTTAACTATTCGGGCATCACAATTACAGCTAAGCAATAGCTATCTAGAAGGAAAGGCACGGGAACACTTCCATGTTATTTTGAATCATATGGTCAGATGAGAGGGGGAATGTTTAAATAAACGTCGCTCTAGATCTGCAGAATGTGGGTTCGGGATTTAAAAGAAAAGACCCGAGAACATTGCCTCGTAATCTGAAATCATGGTATGATGAGGACAACACCCGAGCTGACACCCCACGTAACCTGAACAGGCGTGGGGATATTAGACAACGACGAAACGTGCTCCAGTCCCTTGTACACCGATATCTAATGGTGCGCGAAAGGAACGATTCAAACACTTATTACTAGACATCTACGCAAATGCTGGGAAAATGACGAACCCGCGTCATTGCTGTGCAGAGACCACGGAACCCGGGAACACTGTCATTTTGGGTCAGATGACAAGGACAACATCCGAGCTGGCATCCGACGAACCTGATGAGGGCATTTGAATCGAGACATGTCGTTCAAAGTGCTAAAGGTCGCATGTAAAAAAATTGATTTTTTTATTTCTACGAGACAAGCGATTTCCACTTGGTGACAAAATCCCCTATATCAGTTATTCTAATAAAAGGAACAACCAAATGTCAAAAGGTTCTATCGTAAAATAATCATAAACCATTATTTCTGCTTTCCTGAAAAATGCTAGAGTGTAATTATAATAATGCTTTTGGAACAACGATATTCAAAGAGTCCTCTGCACGGCGGATGTTTGGCAAATGACGGGGACTGAACTCTCAAAACTCGGCACGGGTCAAAGTTGGTAAAAATTGCAAAACTGAAATTTACATTTCAGTTAATGCACAATTTTTAAATCGGAAAAGGCAGATTATCATTGACATATTTTACTTTCCTACAATACCTGTACTTTTTAGTAGTTGTTTAACATTTTGGTAAATTGTTAAAAATCAGGTATAAAAATATGCCACAGGTACTATACTTATAATTTTTAATTTGAAGAATTTTTAAATAAGATATATACTTTATGGAAACCATTTAAAAAAACTTAACTAGTTTATCTGTAGTTAAAAAATTTAAATATTTCGCATGCCAAAGGAATTTCGAAGGATAAGATTTCTTCACTTAAATACGCATCTGCAAAGTCTCTTTATTTTTCAATTTGAACGGATAGTGGGGAAATATATTAATTACTGGTTGTGACAAATTGTCAGCTACATAGAGTAGTTACAAATTGACAGATACAAGACTGGAAAACGCTCACCCTTTCCTACGGTCGCGTTCCCGTAGTCGTGCATTTCGGGACGGGGTCCGTCGAGTCCGGTGAGCCTGTGGACTTCGCAGGCGCCCCTTTTCGGGAAGAGGAGCGCGACCAGGGCCTCGTCTCGGCTCCTCACCAGGACGTCCGCTTTCGAGAAACCATCGCTGACGCCGAGAGGTGCACCGTTCAACTGAACGAAGGAACCTGGGGAATATAAAAAACATTGTTCACACTTTAACCTTTGGCACTCCGCTGTTGTCTTCGCGGCTACATTGCAATACAAGCTGGTAACTCGGTTGTCCTCTGCCCGAGGAGATATCCAGAAACAAGTGTATACATGTAGGGACACACACTTCGTGTTTAGTGGCAGAAAACACCGTACTGAACACTATTGCTAGGTGCGAAAGAGCGGACTTCCCAACGAAAAACTACAGACGCATTCTACGGCTTCAAAGAATTAACGACAAAGCAAGATCTTCACCCTTTCGAAGCAGCGCGTTCGCCCCATTGCAAATATTCCTGCATTATATTGCAAATATTCTCATTGCAAATATATATATATAGTAAAAATGACAGTTGATAAAAGATCATGTTGAACATTGCAAAGAGTATTATGTTTCAAATCTTGGAATAAGTTTCTTGAATTGCTTTTCTTTCGTTCTTATAAAGTGTAGTGACCCTAGCAACAATGACAACTTTTCTAGACAATAAATTTGGCGCGAATAAGTGTTTAAATGGGCATGAGTACAGATATTTATAATTCCACGTGGAATCATAAAGATGGGGATAAATGACCTACATCCTGCAGAGGGAAGGGAGTGTGTCGGTCACTGGAATGTTGCCCTAGGCCAGTGGTCGGCAAACTCGTTAGTCAATGGAGCCAAATATCTGCAGTACTACGATTGCAATATCTTTTGAGAGCCAAATTTTAAAACTTAAACTGTGTAGGTTTCATTGTTATTAACTTAATTAATGCACTCTTATCCTAGCCACTGCGCGTGTGCGTCCGCACGTGGTATTTTGTGGAAGAGCCATACTCAAGAGGCCAAAGAGCCGCATGTGGCTCGCGAGCCGCAGTTTACCGACCACTGCCCTAGGCTGATTCCCTTGGAATGATGGGGCCGGAAATATGCGCAGGAAGCAATATTAAGATCTACATTTCAGGCTACGCGTTTTTTTAGACACGATTCCGACGTCTAAAGGAATAGAGTCAAAAGCGACTCCCAGTAACCACTGAAAAAGTTCAAACATGCGGAAGATAGCCTAGTCGCCGATTCGGCCGATCAAAACTGCTTAGACCCCCAAACAATTAATTTTAGACAAACAGGCCTTACGGGTAAAAACCAGAGCCGTCCTTGGCAACCGCAAGATCTGGTAGGAAATCGGCAATGGAACTGTTTTTTAAATTTTCCACGTTAACTTATTCATAAATTTGAATAAAATTTAAATAAGTTTCATTTTTAAAAGGCAATCTAATTTTTTTTTTATGAACTACAAAAAAAATTTCCTACAAATGTTAAATGTGGTTAATTTTTTTTTTATGTAGAATATTTATTAAATAATTTAGTTACGTAAATAAGCATCAAATCTTATCGAACGAAACCAAAATGATATCAGTCGTTATCTATCATGGCATTAGTGTTGGAATGGTTGGTTGGATTTTAGTGGCGCAAGGGCCAGTTTTGGCCATGCTGCGCCATAGTATTGGAATGGATTACCTTAAAAGTGAATAATTACCTTAAAAGTGATACTAAGGTATCTATAGAGAGATGCATTAGTCGATTAAAGAAGTTTCCCGTAAAAAAATAATTCTGCGACATTCATTTTGTCCATTTTCTGTAATGTGCGCGGAGACCCTTTAGAAGCGGCGACACACGTCGCACACCCCCCAAGGGCGTCCTGCGATAAAACTTGGATTGGTTGGTAAATAAACGTCGCACTAGAGCTGCACAGTGGACTATTGGCTACGGTTCGGGGCCTATCTCGAAGGAAAGACCCGGGAACGATGCCTCGTATTTTTGAACCATGGTCAGATGACGAGGACAACACCTAGCTGGCACCCAACGCCTTCAATAGACGTCGGGACTTTGGACCCCGATCAGATTTATCGTGCACCAGTCCCGTATACACGCCGTTAATTTTTGTGGATGTTCTGGACGACATTCTAATATTTTGGTAGCGAAGTTGGCAACCCTCCGATCGCAATATCACTATTTTTTTACTATTCTTTAGTCAAGTCCTCGCACAGGTTCGAACCGTGAATCTTTTGATTCCCAGCCGATACTTTTATCCACTGGGCTATCCGGCCCCCGATAAAACTTGGAAGCGCAATGGGATGCTTACTCTTTTCCTGGATGCCAACATACACGCCAAGCTCCGATTTCCCTATCTGGTGGACCGTGGTCTCCGCAATGGTCGTCTTGAGGGTCTCGCCCGTCGGGACGAACTTGCTCGTCGTAGAGTTCCACGTCGTTCGGACAGCGGTCGCCGAGACGAGGTCGTCTTCCGGGCACACCAGAGAGATCTCTTTGGGAGAGATGACGTGAATGTGACTGGCGGGAACTCCAAAGTCCTGATGCATCACGAAGCTGTCCAAGACGTAGTAAGATTCTGTTGGAAGAAAAAAAAAGCATTCATATCTCTAACATCCTTGAACTCTTTACACTTGAGGAACATGTCCGAGTCTGATATCAACATTCTTGGTACGGAACAGTTCCATACCGTTCCTAATATTTTAAAGAGGATCTTCAGCCAATGAAAATATTAAATATTCACAAGACCAACGCTTAAAGATTTTCCGAACAGTATTCTTCGACGCGACTCGGTAAGGCCTCTAATCACACTCTTCTTCCCATGTTCAGCAATAGAGTGTGCTCGAACCTACCTCTGAAGCGTAATAAGTCGAATCGCTAATCATTTTTCGCCACGCATTTTAAATCTGCACTTTAAATGCGTGTGGTTTCATTTCTCATCTGATGATAGGATAATATAAGGAAGTTATACGAATGTTTTTTAAACAAACTCAACAATACGAACACTTTTTCCACAACAAAAATACCATTAGATTATTGTATCTTAGTAGATAAAGAAAATATTTTATTTGAAAAAATCCGTGGAACAAATTAAAAATAATTTTGAAATGGATAAGACTTCGCTATGGTTTCTTTTTTTTAACGGTGAACGAACGGCACAATAACGACGCTTGCGTCTAAAGCGACTTTGTAAAAGAAACACGAGTTGCGTGGTTTGAGAATTAAGACAACAATGCAAATGTCAAAGCCATTAAACGTAATATATGCATGTGCAGACAGAAGACTTTACCCTCCGAGAGATGAGCAAAGCATTGACAGCAAGTTTGTTTTCACTGTAGGGCTATTTATGCGCAACAGGGTTTCAAAATGTCTAAGGCTTTAAATTTGAAATTTTTTTAACACGTTCACGCCGGCGCGGGCCACCGGTGGCCCGCGCTAGATTTTGCTATTAGACGCTGAAAATTAAAATAAAAATTTAACGTATTTTTTTAAAAAACATTTAATTACAATTATAATTAATAACGTATCATAAACATAAGTTTTGTTCAATAACATAAACATAATACAGTATTTTAAATATAACTCAAATTCTACAAAATTAACATAATAATTCTACATTGCTCGCTGTACTACTGAGCAAACATAAAGCGCGTGTGCAGGTGTCAGATGAAGCGCGGCATTAATTTGAGCGCCGCCTCACAGAAAAACAAATTAAAATCGGCGCCGGCGTGAACGTGTTAAATATTATTAACGCTTTGGAGGTTATATAACCAATATTCCCACTTGGGCTCGAATGATCACTTTAGCCTGACTGGTAGAATATCGGTGTCGCATGCATAAGGTACTCTGTTCGATTCCGAGAGACAGCCAAAAGTGCATAGTGCTGTAGTTTCGATTTACGGACTGCTGATCAACCGTAATCTTAGAACAAACACTTGACGCTACCACCAAAACTTCAACCACTGCCTACGTGATAACACTTCACGGGCATCTCCACTATTCATTCCTCCGTCTGACTCGCTGAGAGGAGGGTACAGTGGGGGTTACTTCATATACCAGATACTACCACAAGAGCTCGAGGGATCACTTTAGCCCGACTAGTAGAGTATCGGTGTAGCATGCATAAGGTACTCTGTTAGATTCATAGTGACAGCCAAAAAGTGCGTAGCACTACAACTCTATTGTGAACCTAAACTTTTTGCTTTTAAATTTGTATTTTGGTAATTATTTAGCGGATGACGTAATGTCAGTTTTAAAGAATAAAGAGCTCCCGATCTTCGTTGTTTATTAACCCTTGAATTTGGCGGGGAATAGTCCAACCCGAGGGTGGGAGAAAAAATGAGTATTATGAAGGACGAGTTTTAAACAATTTACGGAAAAGGCTGCGACACAGACGCCAAATATGACGTCTTTGATACTCATTTATAATTTTTTTAAGACTGCGCATGAGTTATTTTTTTTCCAATCAAGAGCCGTAAATTTGTGTAGTTCTTTTTTACAGATCCCTAGCCTTTGTTTTAGAGTCTGGTTAGGTTGTCCCTGGATGCAGAACTTCATACGATAATTGTAGGTAGGAATCTTTCCGATTCCACCAAAGCTTTCAACTTACTCGCCAAGACTCCCTGCAGGTATTTCACCAGTTCGCAGTTGTCGCCCGAATGTCTGTCCAACGAGGCCATCGCGTGCTCCGCGTCCATCCAGAAATCGGTGACGTTTCTGTCGAAGGCCGGGAGGTCGATGTCGTTGACCGACGCGTCGACGATTACGTCGCCGGCGACCACCGCAGACTCCAAGTGGTAGGCCCCTTCGATGGTGTCATTGGTGCTCAGATAGACGGCCTCGGAGGCCAACTTGACGATGTCCACTCCGTTCACAGGACCTAAAATAGTGGAAAAACTGATGAATTCACTGTTAAAATTGCAAAAATGTAAATTTTTTACAAAAAAAATGGCAAGTGTTTTGTTTAGACCACTAAATAACCAGAGGTTTTTTTAATTAAAAATGCCTGCTAGATCCTATTTGGGAACTGGAGGGTTAATTGCGGAATAATGTGACCTACACTGTTAAAAACACAAGTACTAATCCAGGCACAAGTTTTTCTAGAAAGTTATTTAATTTTATTTACAAATTTGCTTTTCTGTATCCAGAATTTGTCATTTATTATTGTCTATTAGTCTATATTTTTATTCTGGTGATCCATCGTCTGTTTCATTCCGATTCCCCGAAGACAAAACGGGCTAGAAAATGCCGAGCATGCGCCGCTGACCGATGGGTTAATCAGTACGGGGGTCTAGTAAGGAACCAGAGTTCCATCTTTGAGTAAGATGTACACTCCTGCATTGCTTATCATTCGAATGCAAACTTTAACTTGCACATAAAATTCAATATTTCATTTATTTAATACGTGGGTGCACTAGAAAGCTAATTTTTTTTCGATTTACACTTTTTCACTTATTTCTATAAAGAAAAAAGTGTAACGATGCGTGCAAAAACAAAACAGTTCTAAGAAATGGTTATAGAGTTATAAAGGAGTTGCACTTTTGCATCCTACATGCAAAAGGGAAATGTTTTTCTCTAAACATGAATAATTTTGAAAACTGGAGGCTTCTGGTACATTCGGAGCCGACATATTCAATTATGCTGTCGACTTATTTGGTAACAAAGTTTACCGTGAACATAGAGGTCCTTCTCCACGAACACGTCCCCTTCGAAGATCAGGGGTCCAGAGAGTTCTTGGTCAGAGTCCAGAGTGACGAGATTGTCGCGAAGTTTCATGCCGTTCACAGTTTCAGGGAATACGTCACTCAGGAAGGTCACTTCGCCCTAAGAAAGTAAGGACACGAATAGAGAAAGGTGGGTTAAATTAAGGTCGCGCTAGAGCTAAAAACGGGCCATTAGTACAGCCGCCTTTACACGCGGCGGGGATTAGTACGTACCTCCGTGCTATTAAAGGGGCCCACAGCAGGGCTTTTGTGGAGGTATTATGAATAAATTTAAAGGAAAGTATAAACACACGAGATTTAGATTTGAAGCTTTTTTAATAAATTACAAATGTTTGACGCGGCTACACATAATTTGCATAAAATATTTATTAAATGATTTTGTACCTTAAAGCGCAGCATATTTTGTGCTTGTTACTGAAAACTAAACATATGCATTATTTGCTATCAAGCGTGATAAGATTTATGTAATAGAGCCGTTTATCATGGAGTTAGGGTCGGAAGGAGTTACCCTAAAAACGTAGTTTATCATCGTGTGGTTTCTAAAATGTATCAGATTTTAATGAAATTTCACGTCAAAAAAAATATAAAAGTCATTTGATATGCAACAATTTCATTTTGGGTATTTTTCTAAGATGCACGCGGTTACATATCAAAATGTTACCATTGCGGTGGCACGCGTCTAACCTCTCCCCCCCTTTAAGTGCGGACCTGGATATTAGCTCTAAGGATATTAGAGACTATTCGGGATTTATCCCGAAGGAAAATCTCGGGAGAACTTGCCTGTTACTTTGAGGCATGATCAGATGAAAAGAATCTGAACTGGGACGTTCGGAACAAGATTTTCAACTCGCACCAGCCCACAGCACATTGGATGCTTTCCAAATTATAAAGCATTGAAACGGTGCATCGCATGCGCACCAAGTTCTTTTTACAAAAGAAATGGAGGGGGACCAGCAAAAAAAAAAAAAAATCAGCATAAAACCTTCAAAATTTTGAAATTGAAGGTTTTATGTAGGAAAACAGCAGTTTTTTTTGAAGATTTATAAAATTGAAGGTTTTTGTTTCAATGTACTTCACAAAAACCTGCAATTTTTAATCATGAAGGGAAAATGCAGATATTTTAAAGGTTTTATGCAGAAAAATTAAAAACTTCAAAAAAACTGCATTTTTTTTTTTGTTTCAATATCCTTTATAAAACCTTTAAACATTCAATTTGACAATTTTGATGAAGGTTTCATGCTGACTTTATTGCTGGGGGGAGGGACACCATTTCTACACATGGCCGAGAGGATATTGTGTTAAGGTCAAGAAAAACACAAGAACGCTTGATATCTTAACTATTAGCACACGTTCCGAAAATAAACATCCTCTCAGTAGGTCTTTATGAGAAAGTCCGGATGTCGGATATTAAGACAACATTCACAAACTGACCAGCATCGTCTTCTTGCCCAAGACGGTTTGGTCTCCTCCTCCAGTGAGCAGAGTGTCCTCGTACAGATCGTACAAGTGGTGGGAGTTCACTGTTCCTCCGACGTCAATGTCCGCATACGACGTCAGGTTTTCGAAAGTCTTCTGCCCGGTTATCACCTGAGGACCTAAATGGAATAGGAATCTGGTCAATGCCATCTTTACACCGTACCACAGAATATTTTAACCCCTTGGTCGTATTTTTTGAATTTTTTTACAAAAATGGCATTAGTTGCTTAAATAAATATTCCATCGTAAAATCTAATTGTTAAGTAAGTCTATTGTACTACCCCGCTAAACCTACCAATTGTGAATTGGAAAGTGATGTACAGCCGCGGAAAAAAAAAATGAACCATCGATGATTATTTCGTTAATATTTACAGTAGAGCTAAACTTAATATATCATTTTGTAGGGAATAAAGTGTACTACGCTATGATATACCAAAAATTTGCATAGGGGACTATCTTCATACTCGAATCCGCACCAACTTTAAAATTTTCAATAGCAACACCTGCTTTTGATAGCGCAGAAATGTTCCCCGCCCTCAAAATAATCTAAACATAAATTTTCGTTAATTTCCTACATTTATATGCAGAGATATTAGACAATATGTATCGATCTTATTTGAGGGGCTACCTCCACATTGGACAAAGTATTAGTGAGACTTCGAAATGAAGTACGCTAGTAGAAAATGTTTTGGCGTTAGCCGTGGTTCTTTTCCTGTGGTCATTCGTTCCCACTCTCGTATACCCCTCGCCTTTATATAAGAATTTAGAATTTTATGCCAACGCGATCTCAGCGCTTTTAACTCAAAATTATTTGATTTATGTTAAGTTCTGCAAATTTTAAATTTACGTATGACCCCTTAAATGATCATTTGATGCACATAGCCAAAAAAACTACAAAGAGGAAAATCGCGAAATTTTGCATATAAAACGTTTTTCTGAATCCATCACTATCAAAATATAGCATGGTTGCCATTCATAAATTTTATGAATATTAATATCCTAATTTAAATAAAATTAAAAATATACATACAAGTATTGAAAGTTAGTGTATTTTATTTGGGTCGTTTAGAAGTAACACGGATAAAAATTTCAGCTTCATAAAATTTCGAAAGATATGATTAAAAGTTTAAGAAATTCATTTAACATTACGAGTTCTAAACTTTCGAATTTCAGAATTAAAAAACTACTTAACCAAATGACTTGCAAATTGATATTAAACGATAAATTTTGTCGTAGATTCTAAATATTGAATCAAAATTGGGTGTCGCTATTGGAAATTTTAAAGTTGGTGCGGATAATAATTTAAGATGGTCCCCTATGCAAATTTTTTGTATATCAATGTGTAGTAGACTTTATTCAAAATAGTATACTAAGCTTAGCTCTACTATAAAAACTAACGAAATAATCATTGGTGGTTCGTTTTTTTCCCCGGCTGTAGATAATGGTACCAACCTGCAAATAGACGAGTTGGGTTAGATGTATATACGAGTTAGATGTATATAGTTATATGTATATCCTATAATTAGCCCACGCTGCTAGGGAGCCCGTTATGCTGGTAAGGGGTGACAATAAAAAATTCATTAAAATAATTGAGTTTACCCTATCGTGACTCGAACTCGCGACCTATTGTTCCGAGGTCCCGCGAACTATATACGAAACTACAAAGGTACGTTCTATAATCCTATTTGTTAAAGACGTTTTTCGTGCAATATTTATAAAATTATTAAAAACATTTAAAAAACGAAGTGGAATTTTAGAAATCTGAACCTCGGGTGCAGATCTTGAGAATGAATAGTACTTGTATATAAATTTTCAGCCATTTATACGCAAAGGAAGTATTTTTGCAATTCACAGACGTGCCTTAATTATTATAGAAGCATTATTTGGACGAGTCGGCCACCAAGTTGTACAAGTCTAAAAACAGTTTGAAAACAAGAGCGTTTAAAGTTTTAAACCCCCCTGGGCTTTCACGTTAAGTATAATATTATCTCCTCCTATGGAAGACCACTCTAGACAAAATTATAGATTCAGCTGAGAGTTATGGTGGGTAAAGTGTTGGTTCATTTTCGGATGTTTGACTTGTTCCACTCGACGGACAAGCAGACCATTTCATAATGTTTTATTTTACACCATATTTTTTTAAATGTGTGAAATTGTTTATTGGAAATTTTTAATGCTTTATTTGGATTTTCTTTAAATGTTGGTAGCTTTTTCATATGGAACCACTATTTTCGGTTGTACAATGCATGTCGTCGCTAAGTAACTGAATTTCACCCATATGAACACCTATATTTTTTTTAATATAGGAAGCTCTAATATCTACTCTCACCTATTTTCCTAACCAGTTAAAATGCATTGGAGTATTAATCCTCCGAGAGATGAACAACATATCGAATCCAAGTTCACTTTCACTGCAGTAGAGTTTAAATTGCATTTCTTATACATTGTTTAACAAACCTTTTAATTATTCAGAAGGATTTTAAATGCTTCCTCAATGCTTTTAATTTTAAAAATGTTTAAAAGTAGTTTATTACTAACTTTTAAATTGCGTACAGAGTCGAGAAACTGACGATACACCAACAGCTGTCAAATACTAGTCTCAAATTAGATTGTATTGCTGTTTAATTGAGCCACGACCTCCAGGGTCAAACTGTGCCACAGTTTGGCATTTTCGGATAACAAGGTTTGGTTTGGTTAAATAACGTCGTACTACAGCTGCACAGTGGGCTATTGGCGACGGTTCGGGGTCTATCTCGAAGGAAAGACCCGGGAATACATACACATTCACTCATACATGCACCGTGTTATTTTAGAACCAAGGTCAGATGACGAGGAAACACCTGAACTTTCACCCAACGCCTTCAATAGACGTCGGAACTTTAGACACCGATCAGATTTATCATGCACCAGTCCCGTATACACGCACATAAATTTGTGTATGTTCTAGACGACTTTTCAAGTATTTTGTAGCGAAGCTGCCAACTCTCCGATCACAACATCTACTTTTTACTTTTCTTTGTCAAGTCCATTGCCTGGCATCGAACTAGGAATCTTCGTATTCCCAGCTGATGCCTTTAACCGCTCGGCCTGATAACAAGGATTTTGAGTTGCATCTCTTTTGAATCAAGAGTGATAGGACAACGGTTCATCCCTTACCTCCATCGTTGCACGTGAGCGTGATGACGTCGGTCTTCAGTCTGAGGCCGTTGATCAACTCGGCGTCAAGGTCGCCAGTCACTTCCAGAGTCCTCTTGAAGACTTTGGGACCTGGATAAGAAAAACTTATCGATTAAATTAACTTCACCTTGGAGCAACACAGTGAGCAATCGGACTGTTAAAGATCTATTGGCAGAAACAGTCGTTATTTTGAACCGTATGGTCAGATTACGAGGACAACTGAACTGCCACACCGCCCTACAAACGTCCACACCACGAGCAACGCGAGTATAGTTCGACACAGCGAATGTTTGGCGATAGTCGAACCCTTCGACAAGTAGCTCAGTCCTTTCTCCAGACGAGAATCGATGGTTTGTTTGGTTTGATTAATTAACGTCGCACTAGAGCGGCACAGTGGGCTATTGGCGACGGATCTCGAAGGAAAGACCCGGGAACGATGCCTCGTATTTTTGAACCATGGTCAGATGACGAGGACAACAGCCGAGCTGGCACCCAACGCCTTCAATAGACGTCGGGACTTCGGACCCCGATCAGATGTATCGTGCACCAGTCCCGTATACACGCCGATAATTTTTATGGATGTTCTGGACGACATTCTAGTATTTTGGTAGCAAAGTTAGCAACCTTCCGATCGCAATATCACTACTTTTTACTATTCTTTAGTCTAGTCCATTGCAAGGTTTTGAACCGGGGACCCTTGGATTCCCAGCTGACGTCTTAATCCACTCGGCCACGGAGGCCTCAGACGAGGATCAAACCGCAACCTTAAAGGCTCGCGTTAGGTGCTGTTTTTGGAAATAACGAGGAACCCTAGCTTACCAGTAATATTTGCCGGTAGGTCAATCAACACGGCGTCCTCGACCACCTCTTCCAAACGTCTTCCGTTGAGCAGCCGAATTGAAGCCACTTCGGTGTTCAAACTGTTCACTTCGACATCAGCAACAAAAGTTTTCGGGGATCGGATGACCTGGGGAATTTAGATTCATTAAAATTAATCTGAATCCAAAACCTATCAATAGTTTCTGGCAAATAGGTACGGGCCACACTACACCATAAGGTTTGCGACTTAATTTGATTACTATTAAAAACAATATCACCGATAAGAAACTTTTAAAATGTGGATTTTGTTGATTATGGTCCTCACGCGGTACAAATGTCGGTGGAGAATTGAATAACTGGACGGTTGCACGCGTGCAGTGCAACCATCCTAGCCACCGAACTACTTTCGCTTTTGAGGGTCTGAAGGTCACGATACACCAGTTACAGGGTCACTGCATCCTGAAAGTAGACGATCCCAATAGGAGGCAGGCAATTAGAAAACAAAGAAAATTAAATTTAGAACCATAACAATGATCATTTCCCATGGAGTAGACAGATTCATGCAGAAATACATACAGTTGAACTCTAATTATCCGGATCGATTCGAACCAGATCCCATTCGGATATACCAATATGCGGATAATTAACGGAAAAAGGAGATTGCTTACTAAAGCAAAATTAGTTTTTTTAATATGTGACGTAATTTGATTACTATTAAAAACAATATCACCGATAAGAAACTTTTAAAATGTGGATTTTGTTGATTATTTTTCTTAAAGCGATCCGGAACCGAATAATTGCCGATCCGTTTTGTTTAATTCGGATATCTGGAGTTTGGATGTTTGTTCTACTGTATTTAAAAAACCCACAAATACCATGTCATCATCCAGGAACCCAGATATATTACAGACTTGTAGTTGGGAATTTTTGCTGCGAGAAAATTGGTCAGTTAATTAGTATCATAGAACTGTTGTGATATAGAAAATTGTATTTAGGTGATTATAAATCTTATTCGCTTTATTTATTTAGAATTAACATTTATCTGTTCGTTTAAAATGCTCTTCCAGTGTCTCGATTTCACGGGCGGTACAAGATGTTGCATGCAACTGGAGAAAAATTTCAAACGTCGAATTACCTGTGGCACATCGGTCCTCACGACATCGTCCAAGAACGCCTTCCAGTCCACGCCATTCACGTTCCCGACGTCCATGTCCCCTCTCACCGTGAGACTGCCCCTCAGCACTTTGTTCCCAGCGATGTGCTGGTCGCCCTCCCTCAGCAGGACGCTGTCCTGCAACCTCCCGAAGTCTATTCCGTTGACTAGGCCAGACACCTGGATGTCCTGGTACACGTGAACCGGTCCCACGAAGGTCACGTCGGACTCTATGACCACCTCTTCTTGGTCCGCCTTGGCTAGTCTCGGGTGGATGTCCGAGAGATCCAGGCCGTTGACGAGACCGTCGACGTGCAGGTCTCCCGCGACCCCGAGCGAGCCCAGTGTGAACTGACCTGCATTTGAAAATGGAACAAGGGATTCAGTAACCTCTTCACGCTCTCAACCAAGTGGACTCGATGGAATTTACACAAATTGTTTTAATGAGGGTGGAAGGCACATCAACCTCTTGTCGGTATTAAATCACGAATTGAAGACTGAAACTGGTAAACGATGCAAGTGCCAAAAGGGGAAAAAAAACGATTTTCCGTTGTCAAGTGTTTAATGCTTTATAATATTGTGGTAAACCTGAAAATGTACAAATAGTTCAAAGAGCGTGTACAGAAGTCGCTAGTATAAATGTCCCTATGGGCTGAAGAGTTTTGCGATGTCCAAACAGTTTCGCTTTTGTCCCTTACATTCTTTACCGTTTTTGTACACAATTCCACAATGTTATTTTTCCAATTCCAAGTAAATACTACTCTATAGCACAAAACACATATCCGTAACGGAGCCTTCCGAGCGCTAAAGGTTAATAAATAAAACTAGACAGATGAATTTATTTTAAAAGATTGCTTACAAAGCAGTTATGCAATTAGTATCGAATAACGCGAAATATTTTAATCCTCAGCATCAGCAGAGACTGTCCGAGGAATTGTTTTAGCATAAGCACGATTTTGGCACCCTTTCTAATTGCATATTGAAGGGAGTTGTGCAACCTGGTCATATTTCAGAAGGCTTTTAAGCAACCCGGTAAAAATATTTTACACTTGAACACTAATTTAGACATTGCTCTGTTTAAAAATAACAAACTATGCAATGTCTATGAAATGTATAGTTTTAAAATAATGGAATTGACAAATGTAGTGTCCGAGCCCCCTAACCATTCGGCTACCATAAGCCACAAACTGTAACGAGCCTTACCCGTGATGGTTTGCGTGCCATTCTTCAACAGAACGGTGTTCGGCAGAACCAGATCGTTGACTGCGTCCGCAGTGATGTCTCCGTCCACGTGAAATCCAGCTTCGAAAACGCTGACCCCCGTCACATGCTGTTGCGGCCCCGATCTCTTCAGGCTGTCATCCGCGAGATGCGTCAAGTTGACGCCGTTGACGTGTCCCGCGACAGAGACGTCTCTGACGGAGATGTCGTCGAACTCCAGAGGTTCCGTGACGTAGTTCTCGCCGTCCAGCTTGAAGGCTCGGTCGTTCAACGTTGCCAAGTGGATGCCGTTGACGCCATCCTGGGTTGTGATAGGACCGTGGACCACTGTCCGACCTGTGAAGGGAGGACGCGCGTTCAGAAACACCCACTTTAAATAACGGTACAAAATACTCAAGGTGTTAAATTATGTAGAAGTGATATAATAAGCAATTAAAGCGAGCGATTATGTGCATTCAATTTTACTAAAACAGCTTCGTTGTGAACATTAAAAATTAATTAGAAAACATTGCTTAAAATATTAAACTCTTTTAATAAATTAACATTCAGTAAATAACATTAGAAAATTCCTTTCACTTAAATTCGTATGTAATTTGCGTGTACTAAATATGCCTATAAAAGTTATGGTTTATTACCAAAGGCTAATAGAATCTAAAGATTAAAATAGAGAAAACCAGTTCTTTCCTACATGGTGAACGATAATAACTTTATGTAAACAGTTTGATAGTCGACAGGACCCGATTAAGACATTGCAGTAAGGGAAGCCCGACTTTAAATAGAAGCCCCATTGCTACACTGGACCATTGAATCCAACGTTTGCATGCATTAATATATTTACACTTTATTGACATTAAAATGAAACATTATAATAATATTTAATAAGTAATGTTTATTCCTAATGTTCATGTACGTTTTGATTTTTTTCTCCAATATTTGAACACATTTAACAATCCAAGTGACCAATTTTGTTTACTGAAGTTTGTAACGCATTTTTTTAAAGGTACATTTAGTAACAAACTATGTTTGGGGTGTTAAATATTTATATATGTGATTTGGGGCCCCTCAAAAATGTAAAGTGTAAGCCTGGTCTTCACGGGCCTATTCGGTAATCAGGCTCTGGTAGTTGAGATGCAGATACCCGATTTTGAAGAAGCTACCCATCACCGAGACGCTTGAGAAATACGAAGGGCGAACTCAAAAAGCGGTAGGTTCGAGAGAAATGCGTTTCAAGTCTATGTATCTATGGCGAACTCTTTAAAGTTTTACTTCCATATTTTTATAACCTTAAAATAGATGTCTTGGAAGCCAAAAAAAGATGTGTCCTAATGTCGAATTCGTTCTTCATATCCGCGACGACTTTACTGCAATTGTGTTTTTTTGCAAAGTTTAATCTCTAAACGTTTGAAACTTCCTTAATTCTTAGATCAAACCCTAATTTCGTGTATTCTGGGATTTGCTGGCATAACTGCGTACATTGGCTATTAATTGCAGTGGAATTTTAATCTAAAGTTTGTATTGAATTATTGAATTGTGAAGTACTTTAGATTTTAAGTAAGTTTTCTTGTCGATGATAGAAATTTTAAATCGAAAATCAGGCACCGATGGGTGTAAGTTCTTTAAATTTTAGATTAGATTTGTTTGTCAGATACCAATTGCTACAAGGATATTTATCAAACATTTCCAAACGGTAATCCAACACATTCACGCCGACGGTTTCCCATTAAAATTAGATTCAAAATGACTAAGCTCACCGGCAAATACTTTCTCAGAAATCACCTCCTGGTCCTTGGTCTTGGACATGACATTCCCGGCAAATTCTTCCAAGTCGACGCCGTTCACCAATCCGGCCAACTCCAAGTTCTCGATGGCGCTGTTGCCCAGCCACAAGTCTCCCTCGATCTCCTGTTCTTTGTCCAGAGATATACGGTCGTTGTACAGCTCGTTCAAGTGGACGCCGCCAAAAGTTCCGGAAACGTGGGCGTCGCCACCGACAATCAGATTGTCCACCTTGGCGAGGTTGGTGAACGCTTTGTTGGCGATGGGTTGGGTGGAGTTCCTCAGCACGATGTCTCCAGGGATGGCCAGTCCACCGATTCTACCCTTCACCACCAAGTTGCCGTCGACGATGACTTCGTCGGCGAACTCGACGTCTTCCTGGATGTCGTCTTCGATTATGATAGATATTCTGTGTTCGTAGAGTTTGGTGATGTTGAGGCCACCGATCATTCCATCTTCTGAAATGGAGCTTTGATTAGTAGAAGAAAATTATGCATCCGAAAATACTGGCGCAGAATAACCTAAGCGGTTAATTGATTTACCGTCGAACCACTACAGTTGCAGTGGACAATAGGTGACGGTTTGGTATCTATCTCAATGAAAAGAACCTTATTTTTATTAACCACGGTCGGGTAACGAGGACAACATCTAAGCTAGCACCCGACGCAACCTCAATAGGCCTCAGGACACTGGACCACGATCGGATTTTAACGTGCACCAGTGCGCTATCTTATTACGATTCAAAAGGAAACTATTTGTTCAGAAAGTATTTTAATAACTTTAAATACTTATGTGAAGTTACATGGGGAAAAGGATAAAAACGCCATGTTACGCTTTAAAGAGGATACATTTTGATAACGCTAAAATTCTTGGTGCGACTTTTCAATAACTATTCAAAATCTTTTACCAGCTTAGTAAATTAGTTTTTTTAAGTTTATAAAAGTTTCCTTGACAAAAACTTAAATTTACAAAAGTTGGCTCTCAGCAGCACAAATAAGAAACTAGTCAAAACGTGTCCAAAATTTTACATCAATAAATTCGCCGTCTGATTCCCTATCAAACTAAGCCATTTTATTTGTCCAAAACACTTCATCCTATAGAAATTAACTTGCAAAGATTGCAAACTGTCGACCCTTAATACATTTAACCCTGCAAAGTTCGCGCTCCTCAATACAAGGGGAATCGAATTGGAGGCAAGACGATTCAGAAAAATTCTTATTGGAATGATATCACCTCTTGTTAGGTCACTTACGTCTCAGAAGCTTGCAATAACTAACAAATGATCTGTTCGACCAGATGATTTTGCTCATAAGGAGAAAAGGGTGACCAGAGGTTCGAAAGGTTGATTATTTTGTTTATAATGATGTACCGCTCGGAAACATTTCGGAACTCTGAAACGCGACAAACAAAACCCTCAGTGAAAAGATTTTAGAATTAGATAGGTTTTTCTATGCTATATGTAAATATATTTATAAGCGGAAGCTATGATACGTATAAATATTCAATTGCTTTAGGCTCAACTTAGGTTGTCCCCCGGTGTGGTCGAATGCGTCCCGATCCTTGGAAGAATTTAAGGAAAAACCGAAAGCGGATCAAATCGCGATGTGTGGTGTAATAAGTGAAAACCCCCGACACAAAATACGCTATCACAGTACTTATTTTTTCAATTTCGTCCCATTTCCAATTCGATTAGACTTCGATTGTACCTTTTAGGTACAATGCGAGCTCTGCAGTGCTAAGGAAAGTTACGAGAAAGTCTACGAATAACCTTATTGCGACAAAAATATTAGAATGTTTGTTCCTCAAATAAGCATTGGATGTGTCCTATTTAAAGTTCGATTCCTTTGTGAATAGGAAGACCGTATTGGTCCATGGAACTGCGATATATAAAAGTTACATCGTATGTTAAGCCGGCGCCACATATGCGGTATTCGCCGAATACCGAGCGACTCGCCTTAACCCGAGCGACTCGCCATAACCCGAGCGATTTACTATTACTTGCTCGGATTACAAAAACCTGAGCAACTCGGCTTCTTGGGAGTATACTTGCCGATTTCAGAACATTTATTCGCAGTAGGAAGCATGGTCGGATTTAATAAAAATATAAATATAAATTTTGATAAAAATAGTATACTACATTATTTTTATGATGGAAAAATATTCTATTTTATTAACAGATTTGTAGAGATATTTATATTGATCAGATATTTATATTGATAAATATATTCTAATACTTTTATGTTCTTTAAAAACATATTTTTAATTTGTGATAATTACAATGAAATTTTTTTAAAATTGGAAACTTTTTTTTTTGTTTTACATTTTTATTTTGCTCATAGCCATTTGAGAGTGCAATATTTTATTATTTTCATAGATTCCAGAATGCCATGCACATGGAGATTCCTTGAAACCGTTGAAATTTTGTAGCATAGAATATTGAAAAATTACAAAAAACAGTGTATCCTAATGTTGTTGGTACACTTAAAAATTATTTAATTTTCAGTTCTGGAATATATATTTTCCCTCTCAATATATTTGCTTTAGCGATAACGATAATAAAATACAAACGATAATCAGTTCGAAAAACTTTAAGTGTTCTGGCAAAATTTTTCACCGAATATTTCGCATTTTGACAATTGAATTTGATGCTACATATAAAAATTTCTTTAGTGTCAATCCATTTTTTAACTAAGTATAAATAATGGACTTTATGCACGTTAACGTTGTCTTGGGGATCAGGTTTTTATTCCGTATCTTTTAACATATTGAAATTATCGTTTGCTTTTTTCTTAGCCAATGTACTAACGATTATTTGTTTACAAGATATAATATCGACACCAGGTCAACATAGAGTTCATTAAAAAAATTATTAATATTCGACAGTGAATACTATTCAAAATTTGATGTCGAGATTAAATGTATAAAGATTGACACTTTGCTTTTGTTTATCCATTTTCGGAAAAATTTCTATCGTTAATTACTGTTTTATTGGTATTTTAGCAATATGGCCCGGCGTTACTCGTAGTAAAAGCTGCGCGATTTTTGTGTTTGTTAGCGTAGCCACCGCATATCACTCTGTGCACTGTGTAAAATAAACTTTATCAAAATCTAGATTTATTCAATTATTTTGAGTAGTTTTCGAAATACCTAAACCTAGTACTTTTTTTTAATTTTTACGTTCATGACTTTACATGCTATTGCGATTGATATTTAAAGTGATGTTTTTGTAAGAAAAAAAAAATTGTTATATTAAAATTCCTAAAATTTAAGGATTAAAAAAGCTTTTACGAATATAGCCTTGTAATATCATGTCGATAAAAATGAAGTATTCAGCAACAATAAAAGTAAAATACTTGACATTGTTGCTTCAATGTCAATGGTGTGGAAAACTTATATTTTTTTTTAAACGTTTGAAATTTTTTGTATAAAAATTAACCAGTGGGGTGCCAGCTCAGGTGTTGTCGAAGTCATTTGACCACGGCTCACAATGACAAAAACAGTGTTCCCGAATCGAATTTTTCTATGGGGATAAAACCCGAACCGTCGCTCGTAGTTTATTCTGTAACTTTAGTGCGACGTCAATTCAACCAAACATATCTTATATAGATTTAAAATTGACATATTAAGTAATACCGATAACTAATATCTAAATAAGGTTCGTTTATCAACGGAAACCTCGCTAACAGAGGAAGATATGCAAACTGCTACGCCTGATTCCTCGCATGTTCCACGTCCGCTCTCCGTACGTGCTTTGCTTTAGTTCAATATTTTACACGAATCCTCGCCAAATTTCCTTTTATAACAATCGTGCTTCATTTTACTATGTTACAGTAACAGAATGTATCACCTTAAAGAATAGCTGGTTTTAAAACTGTTTCACATCAAAACCACATTTCATTTTTCAACTCAAGATTCTTCAAAACGTTTAAATCAATGACATTTAATTTCGAGGTTTTAAAATACTATTTAAATATTTTCATATTTTTGTGTCTTCATCAAAACAGTTAAATGCAAGAAATCTAAATGAAAAAATAAATAAATAATATTAATTAATAAATAAAAAAATAATCTGAACAAATAATTTAGTAAAATTCACAACCTAATAAATGAAGGAATTCTTTTAAGTAGACGAACTAAACAAGTAAATATACGATAAAAAAAAGCTCAAAACATCAAAATATTTTTAAATATGAAACTTTAGATCATCGACTGGACCAAATTTATGTCAAACGTGCTATATTTAGAAAGTTATAGTGTCGGAATCGGTTATCCTAAAAGCGTAAAATGGTGTTTCTATCATGACTACTATGTCCCTACACACACCCTTTATAGATGGTTTTAAAGACATTTCATGACAAAATTCAATTTTATTTAGGTCGTGAGACTTCAAATCGTTTAAACACATTGAAAACTCGAATAGAAATGTTAAAATAATATCTTCATTTTTTCGCATCTGCATAAAAATAGTTAAATGCTTCAAATATATAAATAAGTAATGCAATGAAATAATTTAATTGATAAATAAATGAAATAATTTTATTGATAAATAAATGAAATAAATAAAACACAAATATTTAAGTGAAACAGACAACTTCATAAAAATAAATGAATAAACTAAATAAAAATTCTAAAATAATAGCACAACAAACACCACGATATATTTTAAAGTCAAATTGATACGAAAAGAACAATATTCCCTCTTTAAATAAAAAAAGAAAATAGTACTATATTGATAGTGATAGGCTATCAAAATATAGAATAAAATATCGACAGCCAATCACCATTGAGCTCGCTTCGAGATGCGTTCCATTTTCCCGAAACAAGTGGGAAACGCAATTATTCAATTTGCTCGCTTTAACTCGAGCGAAGTTGCTCGTGATAAGGCGAGCACTTTGTAGTGTGGTGCTGAAAATCGTCGAAACGCGAGCGACGCGGTACTTGCCGAATACCGAGCGACCCATCTACACATGCGTCTTTAGGCGAATATCCAAGGTTTCATTGCTCGGGATTCGGCGAATACCGCATATGTGGCGCCGGCTTTATGAATAATTGGGATATTTTAAATTTTATTACCAAACTATTGGAAACTGTTGACTATTTCAAAATCAAGCTAGAAAAGAAATAAACTTACCAATTGTTAACGAATTGAAAGTCACGGGTTGTTTGAAAGTCTTTATTCCTGTAAAGAATTAAAATTAAAAATGTAAAAAATTATATAATCGTAAATGGGACCTTATCCCCGACAGTAACACTTTTTAAAACATTTAACACCCGTCGTGCTTTTCATCTGAAGACTCCGCGTCCATCCATTATTACAACAATGAATTCGTTGGATCCGGTGTATCGGAGGACACCAACCAATCCAGCGTCACGGACGTCGAACGCGGCAAACGGACATGTTCCATCTTTATGCAAGTTATATACTAATTTAAAATATATCCACTTTAATACGAACAGAGGGACGTTGTGTTCACGACTGAGCAGAAAAAGCAGTTGAACTTTAAGAGAGGCGAATAGGAGAGATATGAAACGGCTCTCCGGCCTCGAATGCCTACCTTCAGGGTGAATGGGACACAGTACCAAATTTTTTTAAAAATTAGATTCGACAGAAAATAGTTTGTAATCTTCTAAATATGCTTAAAAACTATAGAACTGTATCTATTTTTTTTTAATAAGTTATTTAAGATTTTATGGTGGATGATTATGTATTTAAAAAAAAAAAAATTCCTCAGCGTTTGGTCTTCTTTGATATTAAGTTTCTCAAAACATTATAGCTTTTATTATTAATGGAGAAATGTATAATTTAAGAATTGTAAAATATGTAAAATACTGACAGGCGAATTAACTCTATGAGCAGTAGTTCATACATTTTTGTGTTATGAATAACTAAAATCAAATACATCTAGTATACAAAATTTAAATGCCAATTCTTATGTATTATAGATTAAAGGATTTGAGAAAATATTGATGAAAAATATAAATTTTATAAAAGCCTTGATGTTTAAAAAAGTTTAAAACATTTAAATTTTGAAAAAATACAACCAATTATGGAAATCGTGTGAAATATTGTTTCGTTATATTAATTTAAATTTACATTAACATTTTTATTTAAAAAGTCAAAAATAAAAGTTCAGAGATGGTACAGTGTATCCTTGTATACTATGAGAGTTTAATTAGCACATCTATAAGGTTTGTTTTTTTTAATACCCAAAATATACCAAAATCAGTTTAAATTCTGTAGAGCAACAGGCATGCCCAGGAGATTAACACCTACCAGTTATCACTTGATCTCCGTCCACCTTCATGAAATCCACATCGACGTTATAACCGTTGATCATGCCACCTTCCAATTGCACAGTCTCCGCCGCTACCTTCTTGAACGTCTTCTGCGATTCAACCACAATATCTTCGTCGTTCTCGTAGACGATGTCGTTGACGACGTCACCGAGCTTGACCTTGTTCACCGCCCCCCCGACCACCAAGTCTCCGGTGATGGCGACGGGCCCGAAGAAAATGCCATGCTGGAACTCACTCGTCTCGTTCAGCTTCAGGGCTTCTCTGGCCACTTCCGAGATGTCCACTCCGTCGACGAGTCCTTCCACGACAATGTCGCTCCCCGCGTCGATGCCCTCGGTGAAGTGCAGGTCGCTGAAGACTTCCTCGTCGCCGGACAGGGTGACCACGTCCTCGGGAATGACGAGGTCGTCCACTGTCCCACTCACGATGGCGTTGTGGGCGGTGACTGCCCCGGCGAACTCCTTATATCCGTGGACGGTTTGTGCGACGTCGGTGAGGAACAAGTCGTCTGGGATGCGAAGTCCGTTTACGGTTCCGTCGACATTTATTGAGCTTGCGACAGAAATGTCGTCCAGGAATGCTTTGTGCCCTGTAAAAAAAAACCAAGAATGTTTTGTGTTAACTCAATTAACACTCGAGCATTCTTCTGCAATCATCAAAGCTACTTTCGTCCATTTTGATAATCGTTTCGTCAATAAGACACTCGAGGAAACAAGAATCTTCACATTTACCGAAATTCATTTACTCCGATTCCTTTCCGGTGGCTCAATTTCGACTTCTGACCAAGGGATCCGGGGTTCGAGTCGAACCGGTGATTGTCATTTCAAATTGCCCTTATTTTTGACGAGATAAATTTCTTAAAATAACGACAAAAGAATATCCTTAGTCTGACGTAATACTCAAAACATTTAGCAGATGTCTGCCTCGTCAAAAACGGCGGAAGTTTCTTAAATGAGCCCCCATTTTTAACATTGCAGAGACACGCGTATATCAGTTCGTGTATTACCAGGTTTTCCCATTGTTATACAACCTCAAAACCTTAAATTTGAAAAATTAGTCATAAAAGTATTTAAAGCATTTTTTTAATTTTATGGCCATCTCTACTAAAATACGATAAAAATCGATTAGTAGGTACAGTCCTCACAGTACCGTAAGGCTTGGGTTAGATAGTAATATTTGGCCCACGTAGTAATGAAAGTCAGAGTGGGAAATGGATTAAAAGCTAATCTTCCTCTACACGATGGTAGGATATTTTTCCTGAATGGCTGATTTCCAGTGGAGTTATGGAGGGCGAAAGCACACATTACAGAAAAGGGCGACATTCCCCCGTCGCGGTACAAAGGACAGAGGGGGTAATGGGTAAACAATCGACCAATTCAAAACGTCTCGCTTTCCTCTACATGATGGTAGGTCATTTCTCTCCATAGGAAGTTATATGAAAAATAAAACTCGTTTTTTAGGTTACGACACCCTGCGATGATGTACCGGTAGCGATTTTATTAACGTATCGACTTCAAAACAGAATGTTGGTTTGTTTTGTTGTTTACTGGCACAAGGACCTCAAGGGACAAACTGCGCCAAACGCTCCATAGAATAAAAACACAATATATTTACAGGTTGTTTTTTAAAATGGATGGTACAATCAAATAGCGATAAAAATTAATATCTTTTAAAAATTTAACAACGGAGTGGTTAAAATTGTCACCCAAGACTTTTTCCATGGTAATATGGCTACGTCCAAAATTTAAAATTCTACAATATGTAAAATCAAGGCATTCAATTAAAACATGTAGTACAGTGAGATATTGATCGCATGCATTACATTGTGGAATCTGTTCACTTTTTAGGAGATGTTCATGTGAGAATCTTGCGTATCCAATACGGAGTCTCGTTAGAATTATTTCGCGTCTCCTATGTTTAAGGTTACAGAATGTTGGAGAACATAACTCGATAAACCCCATTACCCGTGACGCGAGCCGGCCTGTCCACTCGGACGATGTCTTCGGCCAGCCGGGTGACGTTCTGCCCGTTCAGGTATCCGTGCAGCACGACGTCGTGGGTCCGCAGACCTCCGCTGAAGGTCTTGGTTCCGGACGAGTCCTGGTCCCGGCTCTTCGAGAGGGCAGCGTCGTGCAGGTGGCGGACGTCCACCCCGTCCAGGAGACCGGTGGCGACGTCGTCGGCCTGGATGCCGTTGAGGAAGCTCTTCCTGCCAGCGATGGTGTGCGAACCGCCGAGAGTCACCACTTCCTCGCCAATGTCCAGATCGTTGATCTTGCCGGAGACATGCAAGTCGCCCTGGATGACCAGTTTGTTCTTAAACAGCATCGATGCTAAGGAAAATAGAAGTGTAAGTTTATGCAAGGGCTCCGGTAAAAACACATGCTCATTTTTAAAGAAATTATCATTGCCTGCTAAATGCTACATTTAAATATTTCGTCAAACCGAGGATATGTGTTTTTACACGATACTTAGTCAAAAATGAGAAATTCGATTCACCCTGCATCGAGAAGAGCGACCTCTGCAGTGTTAATTACTCGTATTTTAAATCACTAATTTACAATGCCGTGGAGGTGTCCTTGTGCAAGGGCGCAAATTAGCATTAGGACTAGGTAATTTGGTATTTAATGATACCAAAATGGAACAGTATGTTTATATAATTATTTTAACACACAATTTAAAAGAATAAGCTCAAAATTTAAGTATTGGGATTAACTTTGTTATCAAGATAACGATCTGTAGAACACGGCTCCCATCATTTGCCTCTGCTGCCTCTACAATTGTCCACAAGTTCTTAAATAAACGCCTCTGCCGCGTATTTAAACCTAATAAAACACATTTGTAGAGAACTGGAGGTTAGAGTACGAAGACACGACATTAAAACGAAAGCGAACTAAAAAAAAAAAAGATAAAAAAATACCGGAAATTGATGTAGAAATAACAAAAAAAACCGCAATGAAATCCATGTCCAGGCGTTTAAAAGCTATTGTGAATGTTACAGGATATCCTCCAAGTACTAATTTACCGAAATATTGCAATATTTAGTAATGTGTAGAGATTTTTCTTTTAAAGTGTACGAATACTTGGGAAATAATTTTGTTACTTTTTAATTATAGAGTTTCTAAAAAAAATTACCAAGTTTTTTTTAAATATTTTATGTAGTTTTGTTAAGAACAATTTATATATCTTATTAAAAAAATTCCCATTCTGAAGTATTATGTTTTATAATGAATAGAGTATTATTTCTTTGAAATTCGTAAATGTACGAACACTTTTAGGAGCCACTATACATAGAGGGCGGAATCGAGAAGTTGCAAGAAAGATGCTTTTAAACACGCGATCATGCTGTTCTCGTAATCTGGTCGTTAACGGTTATACAACCAAAAGCACGAGGCGTTATGTTGTCGCCCGAGAGGAGACGATGGAATGCAATAGTTTTATAAAAATGATCTGGTTTATTGACAAAAGCACGACAAAGTTTACTTTAATAGATGTTTACAATTAAAAAAGTGGTTGTAATTTTTAATTTTTAGGACGGAACAAAAATACTGCACGTTTTTCGCACCGTACGACATAAAAATTTCCAGCTCCAGTTCTCCTATAGCCATAGCTTAATTTGTTTGGTTCTTGCGTCAATCGATGGGATTTATTCACGATAGGCATAAGTGAAAAAGTGAAGTCGGAAAGAGTGAAGCCACGTCTTCAAATGTGTTCGCGTCACTACGACGAGCTGAACTGTCACCGAGGCTACTTTCCACATTTCAGTTGCCTGCAACACGCTTGAGTTACGAGACATTCAACTACATCAAAATAGTACATGGAGTATTCTGCTAAATCATTTCTCGTTATAGATACTCTGCAGTTTGACCAAAAGTGTATTACAAAGTTTAAAAATACCAAAATAAGATAGATTTCAAAGTGAATTTTCTATTTTGTTACATTAATATTTAACCAAATCAGATTAACTTTAAAAAAAAATGGCAGTACCGTAGAACAAATTTGTTAGAACTGAAGTGCGATTTCTAGCCGTGTGTTCAAATGTTATGCAAAGTCAGAGTTGCTACTGTTAATAAAATAATGATCAATAGTAGATTGTTTTATAAATTTGATAAAGTGTGACTATTGTCTTTCAATATCCAATTTTTGTACTTTTGAGAAAAAGACAGTTAAATTTCAATAAATATTTATTTGAATACTAAAATAGAAATTTGAAACAAACTCAACAAAAGACATTTTGCACACTGTCGCCGCTAAAAAAAAAATCGGCTGACTTCCATAAGTGTGATGAATGTTAAGGTTTTAGGCAAAAATTCAGCATTGAAAGTGAAAGGATAATGCAGGTTTTAAGTTATATGCAGGCAGATTAAAAACTTGGAAATTGCAGGCTTGTGTTGAAGGTTTGTTTAATTTCGGAAATTTCTCAACACATGACTCTAGCCTACGCTGGCCTATCCTTTTCTCCTTCCTTGAAACTCCAAGCTTTTCTACATACACCGCTATTTAAATTTTGTCCTAACTAAATTAGAAATATTTTAAATAATTTTTAACCATTGCGTGGTATGCACTAAATGTACGAAAGTTTTTAATTGAATAGTAATTGACGTATGAGGAATCTTATGTTTTGGCCCCACACGTGTTATATTTCGTAAATGAATATTTAATAAGATCAATAATTCAATGCAAGGTGAATCGAATTGGAGATGAATTGGAATTCTCACTGGAATGACGTCATTCACTGCTTGGGACCAGCACTTATGACGCCCGAGAGGATCACAAGAACCAACAAATTATCGGTGACCAGATGATTCGCACATAGGGAGAAAGGGACCAAATATTAGAGTGGTTGCTTGTTTATGTTCCGTAATATCATTGTACCGCTCGGAAAGCAAGGAAAAAGATTGTTTTACCTCGAGTGAAAAGCTTTGAAAACTAGACAATATGTAAATATATTTGTGCTAAAACGATAGTTTCTTATACTCTAACGTGTGCTGGTCCTTGGTTAGGTTTAAGGAGAAAAAAAGCCGATAAAATCGTGATGCGTGGCGTAATAAGTGACGGCCGCTGACAAGAATACGTTATCCCAGTCTTTATCTTTCCAATTTTGTCCAACCTTCAATTTGATTCGCCTTCGATTGTGCTGCTCGGGGCAGCGAGCTCTGCAGTGTTAATAACCAGATTCCTCAAGCCTTACCTTCCGAGACCTGTTCCGTGTCCGTCGTCATGACGTCCTTGCCGATGTCGATGCCACTGAGGGTGCCCTCGATGTCGAGATTCCCAGAAATGGCCAGAGGCTTGGCGAAGGAGAGGGTTCCCTGGATCCGTTGAGGTCTGTCCAACCTGCGAAGACACGGAACATTCCAGCAACTGCATGGAAAGGGGCTTGGACGATGGATCACAAAATGCAGGTATGGTTGGTTAATTAACACTCTAGTCCCGATCAGGATACCTCTCCTTTAAACGAACGCCAAAAGTCGCCAAGAATCATAGCCAGATGACGTTGTCAACCTCTGAGCTGGCACCCGACGCAACCCAAACATTAGGGGCCAGAACATTGGGGGTCACGATCACCAGTGTCCTTGGCGGATGAAAGGATATTTTTAGACGACTGTTTTAAGAATAAATCTGGTAGTCAATCACGAGCTTGCTTCAAAATGTCAAGTCCACGTAGATATTCGAACTCAATAAAACCATTACTAGCCGGATACTTTACCCCTGGGCAATCCGGGCCCCCAAAATACCGGAATAAAGACATCTCGATGGAGATCGTTATTTTCATAGGGACGAAACATCACCGAGTTTCTGAGGAACCAGCTCGAGATGTCACGGAGTGCCACAGACTCAGACTCTTCGAAATTCTTACATTAAATCGATTCATTGTTGGAGTTTAAATATTTGCTCACCCCTATTTAATACAATGCGATAGAAATTTTATTTTTATCAAAATATATTTTATTTAAGTAAAACTTCTTCAGTGATGTCAGTGAATCTGCACGGCCCTATACGAAAATCAAATGTGAAATTGAAGGACAAGTAGCGCATGCGTTCAAGTCAACTACAAGTTTAAGTCTGTATGTGCTGCGCGTTATTGTACGGTTTTGTTCGTTAAAATAACATTTTAATGAAAACTTCACTTCAACCGTGCTCTTATGTGCGAGAGGCGCATGTTTTTTTTTTAAATCTCAAACTTATCGATATACAAGAAAATATCGATATTAAACTGGCAATGCTTTGTGGAAATTTCAACATTGTCCTACCCTATTTAATGGAACATTGAGATGAGTAGTCGTTGAAAATTTAGCTTTTAGAGGACGCGTTAAACAGGAGGGCAAATTTAGTTTGAAAGAACTGCATACAGGCCGGACATTAGGCATGTGCGGCACATGCCACCGAACAAGACCTCTTTTGGAGAGGTCTTGCGATCAGTTAAATAAAGTATTTTAGAGGATAATTCTTGTTTTAATATTCCATTATTTTTTTTAATGTGCGGTTACCCGTATATTTAGGACATTTTAGTTTACCGATTCTGCACACCATTACATTATAAAGTAGATGTAAATTAGGATAGTTTGGATTTTTTTTTATAAAATCGCGCATTTTTCTTCATGAGCACTCCGTGGATTGACAAACATTTAACTCGTATAGTAAAACGTTGATATTTTCTAGATATCTTTAAAAGATTTTGATTGTCGATCTAAGTAAAAGTATGTTGTATTCACTACTGGCCCGTTGAAAAATACCATAGCTGTTGATCATTAACGTTAAAAGGGACGAGTAAGATGGGGACTAAAGTAGCATGTACGCCTCGGAGCCCTAGGTTGTTACTGTGGGATTATTCAATCTGCCTACACGTTTAATATTATTAAGAAACTTTTCCAACTTTTTCATTTAATATTTTAAATCAAAGTAATGCATTTGCTCTTTTGTAAATTTTTAACTAGAATTTAATTCTCACCTGTAAATTTCTTTCTGCAGTTGGGGCACATTCATTCCAGCTGCGCTTTGAAGGTTGACCGACAGAGCGAGAATGGACGCTCCAGAAACGTCCCCAGTGAATTTCTTCGATCCAGTGATGACAGTCTTCTCGTCGGTTCGGACAACATCTGGAACATACGCATTCCATAACTTTAATGAAAAACTCTCAATTCCCAAGTCATTGTTAAGAGACAAATATGAACATTCGAGAAGGTATTAACCCTTTGATCGAGAAGGAACAAAAATTGATATTTACGATCTTTTATGGAACATTCACATCTCATTTTAGGTTTGATTTTAGTTTTATAAATTAACGTCGCACTAGAGATGCAGTGGGCTATTGGCGACGGTTCGAGGCCTATCTCGTTCCATGGAAAACATCAGTCATTAAATATTTTTTTTTAGGAATTACAATAAATAAATCTTTAAAAAACAGTAATAGAATTATTCTAGCATATTTAGTGGATACTTTCCTATTCATTGACCGTGATTAGTGGTCGTAGGTTAACAAAATTGGCGCATTTAGGTTCGTTTCATGAAATGTAACCATTGTATTGAAATGTATACTAGAAATTCTATTTTACTGATCTGTATCTGCCTAAATAAATCAAGTAGCCATATAATTTTGAAGGAAGACTTAGCTAAAAGTTCAAATACATATACATCAGTTAGATTTTTCAAAACTGTTAAATAACCCTTCTTGTACTTCCCCTTCAATTTCTTAGGTAGTGTCCTCTTAAGCAACGTGTCCGTTAGAATGATCCCCGAGGTTACAGCCATGCAAAATACGCTCACCCGGGATGATTCTCTCGATGTCCTCCACCAACTTCTCCAGCCGGAGGACGCTCTCTTCCAGGGCCTCCGTCCCTTCCCTGTACTCCTGGAGGGTGAGTCCAGAGTCCTCCCACTCGATGTGCACGGGATCGAGGATCTGGTGGACGACAGCGCCCTCCGTGGAGTGGAGGCGCTCGAAGGACTGGAAGGCCGAGATGTGCTGGTCGCCGCTCCTGCGGACGGCGCTGCGGAGGACGGCCCGGATGGCCTGCACCTGTCGCGTCTGCTCCTCCAGAGTGTCCTGGTGGAAAAAATTAAAAGTAATTAAACATTAGTATTCATAGTTTTGCGTGGGTCTGTTTAAAAGAAAATCGCATTCTAGGAGCTCTTGTGAACGATGCGAAGGGGAGTATTATGGCATGGGGGAGGGGGGGGGGGGGTCTCAAAGTGGTCGATTTGCTCGAACGAGTCCGGCCCAAAGCTCGGGAACAGTTAAGTTACGAGTCTGGAGTTCAGGAAGAACTAAACACGTAAAGATTCGGCGTCCAGAACAAGTTTTAGGCCGCTTTTACATTTAACGACACGATACCGATAAATCGTGAACGATTGCGAAGGGACGGCACAACGTTTTATCGTATCGTCTAGTGGTCAGTTTTTCATTACACCGATATCGTTCGCCGAAAACGGCAATTTTTACATTCAGTTCGTGTTCGTCTGTTGCCGAGAGCACATCTATTATCGATATGGCGCATCGCAACAAATTACATTATAACAAACTGCGATTTTTGTATTTGCTGTATTTAAGGAGAAAGAGATCAATAACAAAACGCTTCTGGATGGATGATATCAAAGCAAGACATGTTGAAGGATATTTTTATGTTTTATTTGAACATCTACAAAAAGCTAGAGCTAGAGTTAACCACTAGAGCTGCACAGTGGGCAATTGGCGACGGTTTGACTAAATATTGCCTCCTATGCCTTTTCTCGAACAATCTTGTTCTTGTAAAATTCATCTCGCTTATCCCAAATACAGGTCTTTACTTCCACTAATTCACACAAGTTCGCAATATCGAACTTAAAAGCCATATTGATAATATAAATTTAAAAAAACACACAGTAGACTATAGAAGACGCAACAAGTTTTTCGGAAATAAACTCAAAATATCGTCACGATGAAGAATGGAAGGTGCGTGCCCACGATAAAACGTTCCGATAAATTGTATCGTCTAATCGGCAACGACAATATAGTTATCGTATCGGCTAGTGAAAAAGCGCCCGGCTTCGTATGTGTATTTTGCGTACCCCGATATCGTGCCACTGAAATTGTATACGATTTATCGGTGTCATGTCGTTAAATGTAAAAGCGGCCTAATACGTACGCACAGGTGCGCGATACGTTTTTTAAAATATCACGTAAAAGCCAATAGTCGACATGCATTCTTTTAGACACCGTAATCGAACGTGTTAATTATTAAGGCGTAGGGTTTTCTATTTACCTGGATGTCTTTCATGTGTTTGGCGATTCTCTTGCCCGCTTCTATGACGGGGTTCGAAACCGGCCCGAGACTGGTCTCGACCAAGAATGCCCTCAGAGTCCCTTCGGGATCGAGGAAGAGCAGCGCCGACTTGTGGTTGTGGGTGAAGGAGGCGAGGGATTCGGGAGAAATGCGGAAATTGGGCGGAAGGGCTGAAAAGAAAATTGGAAAGAAGGGCTGAAATCTCCATTTTATACGCAGCAAAGAGAAATGAAACACGAGCGACATACATCGAGAAATATCGCGTGCGCTCCGAGGTTTTTAAGCGTACGCAAGATTTCTCTCCCAAGAAAAAAAAATAGACGCTGTTCATAGTTAACTCTTGGCGGTTGAGGAACACATTTAATATTCATGGAACAGTCGCATCCCTTTCCTGTTTTAAAGAAGCATTCTTTCACGTGTTCCCTTGCGTTCAAATTGGTTAATTTAAAATATAAAAGTAATGTGTGAACCTGAATATTTCTCAGTGTACCAAACATTTAGTGGCTTATGACATTAAGTAAAATAACTTTGGAGTTGAGGAATTTTAATCTGAAGAAAGTTTTATGTCCCCAATATACTTGGTGTTTCAGATGACAAAATTAATTTCCATTCAAATTTGCGAGAAAATATCTTTTTAAATTTAAGAACCTGTTCTTCCATTTTGGTTGGTTGTATGGGGTTTAATGGCGCAAGGGCCAAATATGGCCAAGCCGCGCCAAACACTCGGTAATTTAAACCAACATTAACATTCTAAAAATATACACAAACAAATTAAATTCAAAGTGGTAAAAAGCTTGCGTAATTTAAAAATATAAAAAGTGATGAATGTGGAGGACGATTTATTAAATAAGACAAAGTGTGAGATGAAGTGTTAAAAAACGATTATATAAAATTCTAAGACGGGGACAAGAAGTTAAAATATAATGAATGATGAGAGGTTGTTGGCAATGATGACACGGCCGGACAGTTTCATTTAGTAATAAATGGCCTGTGGGTAGCTCGCGAGTGCCCTATACGGAGACTGTTCTTCCATTTTGAAGAATAGAGAAATAACGCGTCGATATTTTGGCAACTTATCCCTTTACACTCAGCTGTCGCCTCTCAGGCTCCAATATAACTACCCGTTCTTTTGTTTCCCTGTTCTTTAAAATAAACGAGAACAGCATGATCTTGTGTTTAGAACATCAATCTTTTTTTCAACTTGTTCCCTTGCAAATACAAAACAGATCAGGATTTTTTCCCCTTTATGCGTATAAAAAAATATGTTTAAAAGAACGTAAAGAGGAACAACTGTTCCATAGAAAGAACACAAATCGCAAAGTGTTCTTGGGGTGCAAAGGGTTAAAAGTGGCACTCGAGTGCAAAGAGCAGATAAAATATGTTGCCACCGAAGTGTTTACTTTTAATAGTTAAATACATAAACAAGTTACGCAATAAAAATAGTTTTTATGTTCAAGAACATGCAGTTCTCTGTCAATACGAAGAACATGGAACAAAAGAACAGGTCATTATTTCGGTGGCAGAGTCTCCTCCACTCGAGTTTAACCCTCCCAGTGGCCGATCTAAAATTTTCCTTTACCTAGCAAACGGCACCCATCTTAAAAAGCTGTGGCCTTCTTAGCGGCAGGTAGTTTTAAGAGGCAAGTTCCTTCCCCCCTTTGCGGTTTTTCCAAGTGACAGTGATGTATTGCTCAATTAGCGGACTGAGGGACCGAACCCAGAAGGGAGGGGTTCGTCTTCTTTCGCGACAACGCGTTCCCTTGCGCCCGTGGCAAAAGATCATTAGTATACAAAGGCCGGTGTTGAAATGACCCTCGGTTTAGTTCGCAGATGTGGTTGTGCTCAGTAAAGGGAGATTTAGTTTAAAGTGTGCATTATCGCACTGCACAGTGTTTTGTACAGATAGCATTTTTTTCTTTTCAAGGAAGTAGTTTTTCTTTACAACTTTTGCCTCTGCGCAACAAATGAAGATTTAACATTTAGAAGATGTGGTTGATAACTGAGAGCATACACGTTACTATTTTCCTAATACAAAAAAAATATTAATAACTAAATATATGTTTTATTTTTGATTGTTATGTGGATTATATAATTTTTTGATTACCCGCTTCGTAAATCTAAGTATTTCAAAATAAAGTTGCAGATTTATAGTATAGACAATATTTTACCAAAGCCGCGAAATGTAAAAATATCAAACAATATTAATTATATTTAAAAGTCTTACTCTTATTAAAAATAATTAATAGTGTTCCGTCCTAAAATGTTTAAATGTATAGCCGGAACGCTCCGGAACGGCGTTCCGGTACCTCTCTTTAGTAAAAAATTATTATGATTCCAGATTTGGGTTTGATGGATGCTGCATTGCACTCCCACACTCCACGGAAGGTTACTGTTCTGGTACCTCTATTTTTAGAAATCGAGCACTGACTATAAGTATATGCGAAGAAATAGCAAAATGTTAGGGGGTGGGTGCATTTTTTTTTTGTTTTACAGACAATGATACAAGTCTATTGTAATAAAATTCCCAGCCTTTCTAAAGGGATGTTGAATAAAGTAAATAGAGTGTAAGTTTAAGGCTGTTTTTTCACACACCGGGAAAACCAGTACCGGTGATGGCGCCGGATGCAATGCTACGGTATACATTGCCGCATCGGGCTACGTGAAAAGTTCTAATTTAATAACATTGCCACCTGCTGCCGGTGCCGTACCCGACTCCGGTTTTCCCGGTGTGAGAAAAAGCGGCCCTAATGACTGTCTTTTAACTGCAAAAATGTATTGTGGAGACAAGGGGGAGGGAGGAAAGTATGGGGAGGATTAAAACTAATGTATCAGTGCGTGACATGGAGAAGAGGGATAGACAAATAAAATGAAAAATAGCGTGGCGTAATAAATGACCGCTCTTTGTACGAATTTTTAAATCGTTTTATTACTTCCTTTCTTAAATTTCCAATTTTAAACCTTACATTTACTTATTTTAGACTTTTATAGATTACGTTATATTCAAAACAATTTTAATTGCATGGTCAAAACTTTTCCTCATTAAAATTTCCATTTTATAAGAGTTTCATTCTTTCCACGTCATCTGAGTAGAGATGGGCACATTTTTCTTATATAGTTATTGAATACAATTTGGTTAAGATATTATGTTAATGGATTTTAGTGTAGTTGTGTTGTTTATGATTTAATGATTATTATTGCTTATTTTTGAAATAGTGATTATGTATAATCATTGTCAACAGGACGTAGAAGCAGTAGAGTGGCAGTGTTTCCATGCTGGTTTCGTACAATTACTACCATTCAATTATTTTAATTTTTATTCGTCAGACAAGGACAGTGTATCACAGCGTTCTCTTCTCATTTATTAAGATGACACCCTTAATTATCGTGCGACGTAATAATATATTCATTTAAAAAATTAAATATAACAAACTAGAAAGTTAATTCGAAATCAGTTTAGAATACCTCATGCGTTTATAATAGCTTCGAATCTTATGTTGCAATTTTGAAAAATACGCATATTTTTTAAGTATATATGAGCACGCGTAAGTTGAATAAATTTTAGTTAGTTAAATAAAAGTTGTGGCCTCTAGGCACGGGCCTAATGCGTCTATTGGTAACTCCTACCTTGATTCCACCAGCACCTGAAGATATATCTTCCGTAATAAATTCATTCACGTCCTGAGACTCTACTGAGGAACCATCCGAATTTATTATTCATGTTAAGCTTGCACCTTTCTCCACTGTGGGAGGTATTCCTCTGTGTATTTGGCTGAACCGTTCACAGTATTCCATCGTACAGCACAGTTTTTATTTCACAGTCCCTCAACTAGCCTCTAATGAGATTGGCAGAAACAACAATTTTTTCCTTTGTCTTCGACCGTATAACTAACGCAAACAGTGTAATTGGAATACTATTCGAAAAACCGTTGGCCACATCGTCTCACAAAAACACTCCAACAAGTCAAGTCTATAGAGTAAAATAAGATCGTAGGAATAAAAAAGCCGAGTCAGTGTGCATTTGTAATTCTCCTCAAACAACCCATAAATAATGAAGTGGAACTGAAGAAGTTGTAAACATCCAATTAATGTTGCTATAAATTGGATCGAAATCGGAAGCATATGCCGTTCGCATACTCTTGGCATACAGCCTCCGCGATCATCAGTTCGATAGCATGTTTGGCATATTTCTCGCATACTATAAATCAGTCGGGCATACGAAGGGCATACACGTGTCATATTAATATTTTGCCTCGGGATATATTCAGTTTAAATATATTTCGTAATCAGCTATTGGAAGTTGTATTGATTAAAAAGAACCTGAAAAATTGCTTTTCGGGACATCGTGCTTCGTTTATACAAGATGTTTTATTTCTCTTTGTAGCTCAACTGTGTTTTGTTTTTTTGGTAACGTTTAAATAACAGATTTAAAAAACTTTCGAATTTTCTATATAGCAGAGCTCGTAACACTTTTTACATGTGTCCCTAGGGGAAAAGGGACTAAAAATCTTTAAAAAAAGGACCTATAAAACCAGTGGCGTAGGAACTTCATTTTTTCAGGGGGGGGCTGATTTTTTTTTTTTCAATATATATATTTTTATACAATATAAAATAGTACGGAGTTGCGAGCTATTAAACAATTAAAAAACAATCAATGTCTTAAATTTTTACAAACAAGTTTTTAACTTGTTAAATGTTTTAACTTGTATCCGTTTTTGTTTGGACAGCTTTAGAACATAAAGTGACCAGGAAAAGGTTAATAGTAATTTCGAATGTCCGTATTGTACGCTAAAATATGAATTTTTTCAGATTTGAGGAATTCGACTCTATTTAACTTTCTTTAACAAAATGTAATTTTCTAAAAGAAGAAATGTCAACTGTATAAGCTGTTTAGAAAATAGTGCATGAATCTGATGGTTTATTATTTCAAAGGGATTAAATTATGGGAAATACGATTATAACTTACGAAATGTCCACAAATAATATATTTTTTTTATTTAAAAGCGTGTTTTTTACGTTATTCTTAAAGTTACTCTTTAAAGCTTTAGCGTTGTAGCTTTCAAAGCAAATTCCCCCCCACTTTAAAACACATTTAGAATAAATAAGGGACGCTTCCTTTCGAATGCCTCTTTGTAGCAATTCTCTATTTTTACAATTTGTTTTTTAAGTAATTTTTTAAAAAAAAATAGTATAATATTAGGGGGGGCTGAGCCCCTTCAAAATAATTCCTGGGGGGGCCCGAGCACCCCCAGCCCCCCTACTTCCTACGCCTATGTATAAAACTTAAATACTCATTAAATTTTAGGTCATCAATGTTAGATACAAAATTATAGGAAAAACTCAATAGAGCAAAAAGAGTTTTAAATAAAAAAAAGCTATATTTTCTATGTAACAATACATGCTAGTCGCGCACTGGCAACTATTGGACATCTAAATGAAAAATTAGTTGCTTGTAACAGAAAAATTCAAATTGTATCTGCTCATTTAGAAATTATTGGGCATGTAACTATTGTGCGAAAATACTTTTTTAATATGTTTTCAATAATCTCACGTTTGTTTGTTTTTAATTTTAAAATTATGGTCCGAATTGAAATTTAGCAGTTATACTTATGCCACTTATGTCTATTTTACAAATAAAATGTAAATCGAACAGTATTTTTCTAATTACAATATGAGGTACTGGGAATATATATAATTACAATTTACACTTGAACCTGCTATTTATCATTCTTCTCCTAAACAAGGTCTTCATTTACATTTTGTTTTTGATACAATGCATAAACGAGATCCGGTGGTTCTGGAAGGACAGAAATTTTTTACACATGGCCCTATATTCTACACCAATGTGATTAATTACATTTGTAAAGACAAAAACAGTAAGCCTGCTCCTGATTTAACGATATTTCGAGAGTTGCAACACCCTATTAGCAGACCCAACATAAATACTAACATGAATGGTGATTTTTGTAATGGCGATTTCAAAATAAATATAATTAATATTTGGTTAAATAGGAGAGGGGAAAGGGCCAGAAATGTGTTATCATAGGCATAAAGGGGAAAAAATATTTTTGCTAAAATAAGGGACCGTATTTTTTAAAAAAAAAAGGACTTTTAGGGAAAAAAAGGGACCTGCTGCGAAGCCTGATACAGTTCTCGAACGTCTTTTGTTTCATTGTTCCAGAATTGGATTTCCTTACATTTTAACCTGTATAGTCAGACCTAATTAATGGCTATTCCCCAAATTCCACTAATTTGATTTTTAAAATTAAACGACACACATATACCTTCTTAATAAAAATGAATATATAATCAGATTATTTTTTCTTCAAAAAAATAGCTTACAATGAAAAACTAGCGTAATTTAGGGGTTACTTGAACAACACAAACCACAGCTCTCAAAAGAACTCCTTTATTCCTAACAAGCTTACCCCCCCCCCCCCCTTCCTGAACACATAGCAGGATAAGATGTGATCCACCAGCTGCTATTCGCACCTTTCTAAGAAAACCTAACTTTGGATTGCACGTGGCTTCCGTATGGAGGAACTAGTTTTCGCAAACAATGCGCCTCTTTGGTCAACAGGCAGCAGCAGGGCGGGTCCGCAATTGTCATGTCGTAGTATTTTTACACAGAATGCTCTCTATACATCATAATGAATAGGGGTTGGGTGACATAGCACGGGCTTTGGTTCAGGATCTCTCCATAAAGGAAAACCCGGGAGTCGTAATTTTGACAATGATCAGCTGACTAGGACAAGACCTGAGCAAACACCCTATGCACCTGACACAGTCGTGGGGACTTCGAGCCACGACAGATTAAACGTGCACAAATCCGCTATTTATTTAGGATGGACATTTTTTTTGCGTATGAAAATGTACGAAGCTGCAACCCCCTGATCACGACCTCGCTGCGCAGTTGAAGTCGATATTTGAACTCACAGCTCGCCAATTACGAAATTTACAACTTTACTATGGAGACCCAGTGTCTTATAAAGCTAGGAAAAGAGTATTTTAAATTAATCCGACAATAATTGTGTAAGATTTTCGAATTTATTTAAAGAATAAATCGGACAGTTGCCAGTTCCGTTCCTCCGCAATAAACATCAACCGTGTATAGGGGAATTGTGCACGTTAAACCTGCCATGATCCAAAGTTTTCACGCCTATGTTAAATGAAGTTGGTGCCAGCTCAGGTCTGTGCTCGTCATCTGAATATGTTAAAATTAAATCCTTTATTTCATAAACTAAGTGTACTTTTTTTCAAATTATCTGAAAATAAAGAAAAATATTATATCTTTTATAACATTGATTTTTAAAATTGATATAGAAAATTTAAAATATTAGATAACATCTTCCCGATGTGGATGTAGCGTATAATTCAATTATAATATTTATTCCTTACTTTAAAAATAAAAATCAAATTTTGCAGTTAGTTAGTTACTGCAATAAATTACGTTTTTACTATAAAGCACGCATTTTTATAGTTAATTTGGCAGTTGATGGAATGACATGGACAATGTTGATGGAATTGTGTACAAAAATATGCCTTTTTTACATAAGTTTCTGATTTTGTAAAAAAAAATTGTACAAATAAGAAACTTTAATTATTCCACACGGCGCAAACAAAAAGAGTTTATCTGAATTCCGTACCGTACAATCTGATAAGATTAATTATTCAATTACAGAAATCACATATTCACCTAATGTTTACCTTATAACAACCTCTTTCTTTTCCCGCTCGTATTAAACCTATCAACCATGGATTTCTATTTTCCACCATTATGTTTTCTCGTCCCCCCCCCCCCCCCCCATACCATTTTGCAGATTTTGTCCGAGGCCATCGTTGAACCGCTTTGTTCATTCCACTCGCAAGCGGTTTTCAATTGCCCCTGAAAACACACCTGGTGAAAGGCCGCAGTCGTACAAAAGAATGGTGCTTGTTTGTGCTTTTCTTTTCGACTGGAAACCGGGTCTGTTAGCCATTGGTATTTACTAACAAAATAAAAAACACAACCACTTCACCGACACATTTTATTTCCCCGGAATCCAGTCTAGAGTCGGGCATTATGAAAATTTAAATTGTCATTAGAGCCTTCTCAGAAACACTCACATTGTCTAACACGTGGGCTCACTGTACAATCCTACACAACTGCAAATAGTTTCCACCAACAATAAGAGTTATAGGATTTTGGAATCAACCGACCCGATTTGACTTTAGGGCACACTCTACAGCTTAGCGAATAGCAAAGGAAAGAATGTATAACATATGGAGAATTTGTATATGGGAAAGTTAATACTAACAGGATTACGAAAGACTCCCAATCTTATTTTATAATAAATTAAAACATTTAAAAAATATTTCCACAATTTTTTTTGTAAGTTAATAATCTTAATAATATAATTAATCTTACGATTTAACCCACATTTTGTATTTATAATCTGGGGCCTCCAGTTGTTCAATGCAAAAAGGCCTTTAGCTGGAAATCAGAGGATTACTAGTTCGAGCCCAGGCGTTGGACTTGACAAAGACAATTAAAAAAAAGTAGGGACTTGCGATTGGAGGGTTGCCAGTTTCGCTACAAAAATGCTAGAAAGTCGTCCTGAATATCCAACAAATTATACTGGCGTGTATATGGGACTGGTGCAAGATAAATCTGATCTCGAAACAATGTCATGACGCCTATTGAGGTCGCATGGGGTGCCATCTCAGGTTGTGTTCTCGTCATCTGACCATTCAAAAATACGAGGCATCGTTCCTGGGTCTTTCCTTCGAGATAGACCCCGAACCGTAGCCAATAGCCCAATGTGCAGCTCTAATGCGACGTGGTCGCCAATAGCCCACTGTGCAGCTCTAGTGCGACGTTATTTAACCAAACCAAAACCAAAATCTAATGCGACGTAAATTAATCGAACCAAATCGTATATATAATCTCCCGGTTGTAAACTGACAAATTGGAAGCATACAAAAAAAGTTTTTTATATTTTACTCTCTCACATTTGATGCACATATTCGCTGACGAATCGATTTAGGGGATACAGCCTCTTTCCTAGAGGTATTGATCCATGAAAGATATAACGTGCAATATCCCCTCATCACATGATACGTTTCTAATAGTATTTGTCTGGGATAGAACAAGATTAACTTGGGCATTTCAGCATGCCCAATATAAATATTACAGTTGTAAATAAAAAATCGTAGAATAATTGCTGTACGTTTAAGTAATTTCTGTAATAACTCAATGAATTTGAAAAAACTTATACAAATCAAATATTTCTTATAATCAAATGATAGATTAAAATTAAAATTTTGTAATCGAGGATTTTTAAAACTTTAAAAAAAAAAAATGCTCCTGTAAATAACGCTTTGATATATTAAAAAAGATTTCGAAAAATTAATGAATTAATTTCAAAATATAAGTTTATTCTATAAGATTTGTCATAATTTAATTTTAATAAATTTATAAATTGTTTGTAACCAATTATTAATCAATCAATAACATTTATTATTTCCAGCAAAAAAAAATCAGTAAAAACTTTTCTAAAATAATAAATTTAATAAGTAATGAAATAATTTAAGTAAAATACTATAATATTTTAATTGGATGTAATACTTTTAATTAGTACATATATAATTTAAATTTAATGTAAAAATTAAAACAGATGAAATTATTTAAATTACTTGACATATTTTAATTAGATCAAATAATTTTAATTAGTTGAAATAATTTTAATTAGATGAAATAGTTTGAATTAGATCAAATAATTTTATTTAAATGAAATAACTTGTTATTTGAAATGTATTTTTTAATGCATATTAATAAACTGAAAAACTATTAGAATTTTGTATTAAAACTTTCAATGGTCACCATCCCAATTTAAATCCGAATAAAAGGATATAATTAAACCTTAATATTTTAATTCCTTAATTTTTCCGATAAATCAGAACCAAAAATATTTTCTTTCATAACTTTTCTCTTAAGTTTTTTAAAATAGCAATTATTATATTCAGTACATTAACAGTTTCGTTCCTATTAATAATATCAACATTCCAGCTAAATATAAATTCGAATACTTAATGGAAGACAACATCTAAAATTAATTTAAAAAATCAATATTAAGTTTTTAAATCATCACTTTACGCTTCTCAAGTAGACAACTAAAAGATTGCCGTCTTCTACAAAAGTGAATAGTGTCCTTCCCCCAACAGGGGAAAGAACTTCCATATGTCTTTCAGCCCAGCCCCCAATTAGTAAGCTATGGGAGGTCTGGGGGGAAGGAAAAAAGATAAGAGACGAGAATACTCGTCGGTGCCGCTCCGGGTGTAGAAAAGCTAGACGAGTATACTCGTCCTGTGCCGCTTTCCGTACAGAAAAGTTTCCGAGATATCTCGTCGTTGCCGCCAGGAGGGTTAACCGTTTGAGTCCCAAGCAGCGCGATCGCGCTGTTGACATTTTATGCCGGGAAAACCCAGTACACTTCGAACATTGTGGACAAGTGACGGTGCGTTACCGATTGTTGTAGTCGCGCGCTCAGAAACAAGTACATCACACAGCTCCTTTGCTTCGGGTGCCGGTACTGCAATCGTCTTCGTCATCTGACGAGGTGTTTCCTTCGAGATAGACACCGAGCCGTCGCCAATAGCCTACTATGCATCTCTGGTGGGAAGTTTTTTAACCAATCAACCTGAATTAAAGATACTTTAATTCGATTAATTAACGTCGCACTAGAGCTGCACAGTGGGCTATTGGCGACGGTTCGGGGGCCTATCTCGAAGGAAAGACCCGGCTCCGATTGGGATTCATCGATGTAAAATAAACAAAGCGCTGTCGCGCCGCTTGGTATTTCTCGACATAAAATAAGCGCTATCGCGCTGCTTGGGTCTTTTCGTACTCATTTAGAGAAAGCGCGGTTGCGCTGTTTGGGATTCTTCGACAGTGTTTTTTCAATACCCCCCTGGGTATCAAACGGTTAAAAAAGGCGAATGCACAGAGTGCGCGGAAACCGTTGCATCCGGATCGTCACCTGTGTCCGAGGCAACGAATTCCCCTCTTTCCCCGCTGAAGACGAACATCTCGACCGAGGCGTCGTCCTTGACGAAGAGCAGGACGACGTCGTCCCTGCACGTGGGGAGGTTGGCCGAGTACAGCCTCCTCACTCCGATGGCGCCGAAGTGCTGCTGGAGGCTGAACTCCCCGCGCCGGTGCACGTACAGGTGCTGGGCGCCGGTGCCGGACACCGCCAAGTAGTGGTGGAATCCCAGGCGGAAGTACTCTAGATCGACCGCGTCGCCGAGGGGGGTGTACAGCCTGAAATCGGTATCATTTGTAAAACATGCAACTCCAAACTACGGTTTCAACAGCCTTACCGAAAGTTGCTTGGGGACGAAATTCAAGAGATTCTCTTCCAAATGAGAATTTGTTCAAAAATTATAAGCAACATGCGAGGGGCTAATGAATGTGATTTATTGAAGATTACAATAGGAAATATGGAGTATATAAAACATTTAAAATTATATACAAAAGAAATAATTTGAAAAAAACTTGCTTTTTGCATTATTTACTTCCAGAGAACACGTTTAATTACTATTATGCCTATTGCAATTGCATAATTTGTGTTGTATCCATAAATTATTTTAACTGTCAATAAGTATTTCTTCTTATTATTTCTTATTTATTGGATCTTTGTAGCGTGGATACTTTATTTCTATACAAAGTTATGTTGTTGTAAAATCAGGGACATTTGTGAACCATGAAAATCAGGGAAAGTTTTCCAGAATGTTGTTGCCACCTTGTATAAATTGGTTATTATGTGCCATTTTGGATAATTTTATTAGTGTTATTATAATGACTAAAACACTTCAAATTTATTGCAGTTTACTTCGTTTAAAATAAAGGAATTTTAAACGTTTTTAGCTGCTTTAATTTTAAAGAATCAAACTTTTTGTTTGTAATTACATTGCTTGTCAAATTATGTTAATGTTATATTTTACAAGCGGTAATTTAGTTTTTTTTAATGATGTTTTAATTTTTCAATCTAACTTATTTTTACTTGGGTATATAAAAATAAATATATTTAATAAAAAATCTTTTTTGCACCTGCTATGCCAGAGTGTTGCAACTCTGAAAATATTATAATTCATTCATTGATTTAGGTGATTTATTTGTATGGAAAGTAAAGGTTTACACACCATTCTATCAAGAAATGAAATTTATGGACGAACACATTTCAAGTCATTAGTCAAAAGTTTTGTACTCCACGTTAAATTTATTACGATACTTTGCTTTTTTTTTTTAATCTTTATTTCATTATATCAATATCATTTTATATTATGTCATTTCATATTATATAGATGTCATTTTAATCTTTATTTCATTTTTCAGATATGCATCTTCGAAGAACATAAATATTTGTTTAGTATAATATGAAGGAAATTTCTATTTATTATGTTATAGAATTGAGTCAGCAATTTTACAAACGGAACAAATCCATGGCTTTTATTCCCTTCTTAAAACTGCCGAATCGATTCAAATTGATTCATTTTTCAGCTGGTGTTTACAATACGGTAATTTATACGAACGGGGATGTTTTAACGCGTCACTCGAGCACGATTTTCTTTCGACATTATTCTTACTATTTACGAGTTTGGCGGTAAAAGATTTATTTGGGACGGTTTCACAGTAGTCTCTCACATTCAGTTTTTCTTCTCAATCTCTGTTTTGTAAATCAACCCTTAAGAACTCTAAAATATACACCATTTTCATAATTGTTAATTTTTCCAGAAGGATTAAATATTAGACTTAATAAAAAAACACTTCAAGTTATGATCAAGCAAACGTCAGCGAAGAGTACAAGATAATTTCACTTTTATTTGCTAAAAATAACTACCTTTGCAAAAAACAATATTTTAGTTAATAAATATTAGCAATAAAATACTTAATTTGATAATTTAATTTTACTGGGCTAAAAATTATCAAAAATGGGTTATTGTAGTGTTTCAGCTTTTAATGCATTGCTTTCTCTAATGATGCTATAACAGAAGTTTAGTTAAATTTAATTAAAATTCAGAGCCTCGTGTTCATCTCTTTTAAAGGAAATTTCCATCTTTACTAACTAAATTTAAAACTGTCGCTTATTTTTTTTTTACGTACACGAGGTGTTTATTTTTACGTAGCTAGCTTTTACGTAGCTTATCGGCAACGAAATGAAGAGGGCGTTTGAAAAGGAGTGTCCTACCGGTCGAAGAGCACGTGTCCTTTGGCGAATTCGTTCAGCTTGATGATCTCGCAGAATGTGGCGTTGACGGTTGCTATGTACCCGTAGCCGTTGATGGTGAAGGCCGCGATGTCGACTGCCGACGGATAGTAGACTTCGATGTAGTGGTTCAGCTCGAAACTGCCTGAAATAGAACGGACATTCTACTTCACTAGAACTTACACTGTTGTGCTTTTCAGAATGACACAAGATTCAAAGTACAAGTTATGATAAATACAATAATGTAAAACAAAACCGAGTCGACTTTACAAGCGTCACTTTAAGAACACGTTTCGTAATTATGTTTTTTTCATAGAACAATTCCATCTCGTTCACTTTTAAAGATTTTTTTTACGGTTAGGATTAATTATAAGCATAAAAATTTATGCGTGAAGCTAAATATTATTCTCAGTATAACATATTTATTGGTTTATGACGTGTCGAATGTTTTTAAAAAGACAGGGTTGGGGAATTTCAATCTGAAGATAATCTTGGATCACCCCCACATACTTTGCGCTCCTAGATGAACAAAGAAAATATATTAAAGTTTGCGAGAGAATAACTTTTTAAAACTCAATAGGGTGTTATTTTTTATTTTGAAGAAAAAGTCGTTATTTTGACTATTCAAAAGGCGACACTAGTGCAAAGGGTTCGTGAAGTCATACTTTTTAATTGAGTTGCATAAAGGACAAGCTCACGAAAGGAATGCGTTTTTTTATGTACATTCAGTTTTCGTTCAATTTGAATAACAAGGAACAAAAGAACGCGTCATTCTGGTGACAAAGTCGCCACTTGAGTTAAATATTAAAAATGGCTCACCCCTTTGCTGGTACACCACCTTAGAAACGTCCGGGGAATGAATCAGGACCACCAGCGACTCTCCATACTGAGACTGGACGAAGGTGATCTTCTTGGCAGAGAAAGGACTTGTGGAGGGATTTATACCAAGGTCTATGACGCCCACCTGAAGCACACCAAAAGCAGTTTTCACAATCGTTAATCAGAGTTTCAGTTGACAAGAATAGACCGTTGGTCGAATTATCCTCTTGACCGGGAATGACGAGTGCCACTCGTCTTGCTTTAAACGGACTTAAACTGACGATAACGAGTAGCACTCATTATGGTATTTGTAGGACAGTTGATTATTTGTACCATTTGAAACATTTTCGATGTATTCGACTCTTATCACTTCAGCGGACAATCTTTACAAATTCAGAAATTAACCAGTCCTTTTTGATAAGCGCATGTGTCGAATTCATATCCCGGTCAAGAGATTAACGTTACATAAGAACTTTAAAATGGGATATTGGCGACGGTTACATATCTATTGCGAAGGCAATACCCTAAATACAGTCTTACATTCTTAAACCATGGCAAGATGAGCAAAACACGAGATATGGTTACCTACTCTCCAAACTTTCAGACCAAGAGCAACGCGAGGACATTTGGAATAAGAGATTTAACATGCAACAAAATTCTCTGCATGACGGATAATAGGCGGACGAGTATTCATATAAAACACTAACTACAAGAGCTCGTTGTCTTTCGTCATTTTTCAGGAAAGAGACGCTTGCTAATGCTTCGATTAAATATTTCGAAATTTATTATTTCGTTTTATTTTTTACGAAATTTATTTCGTCAACAACGAGGACTATTTTAAATAACAATTGACGGTTCGACTGTAATCCAATATCTCTTCGTCTTCTCTCGGACTAGCGACCAAGCCAGAAATATATATTTTTTATGAATTGTGGCATATACATATAAAAACCAAAATTTAAACCGAATAAGCAGATGCAACTGTAAAGGAATCTGAGTAAATTACTTTCGTTAAAATTATGAAGATTCTTGTTACGTCCAAAATAGGGATTCAATGATGAAACTATTGTCAAGGCTACTTTCGTCAATTTTAACGATCGTAAAATGCTCAAAAATGAATGTTATTTCCGAAAGTGACTAGTATTTGTAATTTGTTACCAAATGTTAAAGGGCATACTTTGAAACTTTAGTTTTCTTCCATCGCGTTTAGATTGGAAAGTAAACACGATTTATATTCTAGGGTTAACCGCTTAACTGACTGAACCGAGATGACTTGTGGTTGTGTTGCTGTCTATAGCAAATGCATTGTTAAGGGAAGCGGTTAAGATTGATACACGCAGACAATTAAATAAAACTTACGATACATTAAATTACTTTCCCAATGCTTTAAAAAACAATTTCTGGTCATGCCAATACATTCTCCATATCTAGATAAAGCATTGCGACAGCACATGAAAGCACCTCTAAACACGGGCAATCTTCTTACTTCAGAGCAACATAACCCGAAATGAGGCAGGTTGAATTTAATACAAATTTGACAATGCTTGCGCGCACATGTCTGGTTTGTTCATATCGTCGACATAACTCACAAACCGCGTAACTCCCATAGCTGGGATTCGGCAGACATAGCTAAATCTGCTTGGCGGCAAAATTCAACGTTTCACTTTTAAGTGCGGAATTAGAAATAGCCAAGCTTGCTCGAGAGACGAGCTTAGCCGCGTGGTTCCCAAGTGACGTTGCGACAGCATCAACACGCTTTCCTACAATGGAGGGCTTTACGGTTTTCATGGATACGAACTTCGTTCACCGTTGAAACACGAAGCATCCGATCACTTGGCGACTTTCTAAAAAAATATCAATCCTCTACAGGTTCTAGGTTTTTACCATGGCAGTTGCGTGGTTTGTGAATCAAGCCGACGCTTATACTCTGATGTCCAGATCGAACTCCCTTCATCGGGAGCAACCGAAGTAAGAAATAGTTCAAAAGATCCCCCCCCCCCCACTCACCGGTGCACCCCTCTCTCCAATGATCTCGTAGATGTGCACAACGCTCGATCGGGCGCTCTCGGTGAGGATCGCCACGTGCAGCACTGGGGTGTACTTCGAGAAGCGCGTGAACATGGCCACATCCTTTACGTCACCTGTAACACAACGATTTAACACAATTCAAACTCTTGGTTTGGTTAATAAACGTCGCACTAGAGCTTCACAATCAGCTATTGTCAAAGGTTCGGTATCTTTAACCCAGCAGAGCTCGGACTCCTAAACGCAAGGTGAATCGAATTGGAGGAGAGACGAATTGAAGATAATGACATCACTTACTATTATGGACCGTCACTTATAACGAAGGAGAGGACCGTAAGACAATGGATTGAATAGATAATTTCGTACTTAAGGAGAAAAGAGTTACCAGAGGTTAGAGCGGTTGGTTTATTTTCTTTAACTTATTGTTCCGCTCAAGAAAGCAAGAAAAAATTGTTTTACATCGAGTGAAAAGATTTAATAGCTTTCTGCTGTGCAATATGTAAATATGTATCAAGACGAGTTTCCTATTATACTCTAGATGAATGTGCGCTTTCGCAAGGTTTAAGGAGAAAACCAAATCAAATCGCGATGCGTGGCGTAATAAATGACGACCCTAACTCTATCCCAGTCATTATACACCTAATTTTGTGCCACCTCCAATTCGATTCGCCTGGATTGCGTCTCTCAGACACAGCGCGAGCTCTGCAGCGTTAAGAAAAGACTTGGAAATACCGCCTTGTATTTCTGAACCATGGTCAGATGAAGACGAACATCCAAGCTGACATCGTATGACCGACATTGTATCAGGTCCATATATAGGCAGGCTCAAGGTAATGGAGTATATTTTTGGACAACCTATTTCAGAGCGAATCTGGTAACCCACCGATCGCCAGAGCTTAACTTTCGTCGAGTGCGTTTCTATTTGGATTAATAATCCTCCGATGGCTAGCCGGATACTGTTCCTCAGGCCCCTCTTCGTGGTCAACAGCACCGTGTCCCAAGGTTCCTACATTGCCTAGTACTGACCGCGCCTTATGACGCTTGGCTTTGGTGATCTGATGAAGGCCGGTCTGTTCATCATGGTATAGCCGTTGGCCTATTTCAAACTCGTAGAAATCGTAATATAGTTCAATTCAAGACAAACCATTCCTGCATTTTTTCCATAAATACCCCATTATTAACGCTGGCCGCGCACCAGCAACTATCGGCTATGCGCTGCATCGGCTATGGAAAACTGAAATCCGCTCACCGAGCAAGTTTTTAACTGCACATAATATCCTTTCTCTCGCTACTGAGCCAACAGATTTAGCAAAAATTCCAAAAATTAGATTTTGTATGGATTGTGGAAATACGAGTTAGTCGATTTCTCACTTTCACCGTTGCAAAATCCGAGACATAGCAGCCCCGAGTTAGATACAATTAAATAATTACTCGCAGTTACCGTGAGATTTGACCAGTTGATTAAAGTTACAATGCCAGTTCTCAGACGACTTCAAAAGTTGCGTTTTTGTAAACTTTTCTTAATCCTGACAGCTGATCTGGAATACTTCGGTAGACGACAGTTGGAGAAATGCGCACACTTTAAATTTGTATTCTCAAGTTACAGTATTCAAACTATTTATAGTAACACTAAAAGATTTGTTTAGTGTAAGTTTTCGGGATATTGAAACCAAACCTTTAGAACTAGAGAAGAGCGCGCGAGTTTATCGGTGAGTCGAGAATCCATACCATGTGACGTGGTATGAATTCTCGAACCACCGAGATGCTCGCGCTGTTTACTCGTTCGTGTAGAATGAGCCTTACTTACGGTTGCTTTGAGTTTTAGGCTACTCCGTACCAAACAATATTAACGCAAATTCAATGTGGTTATTTGTAACGACGTCATCAGACGCACACATTAGGATATGGTATATTGTTCAGTAAATCTTTCCGCAACTCATGAATAGTACCAAATGGTTCTTTAATTTTAGTCGAATTAGAACAGACACTCCATATATATATATATTATATATATACAGACGCAGTTACAAAGTGCACAAATAGGAGCTGTAACTTCATGTTGAGTGCTTACTTCACAAATCCCACCACTTCAAACCACGGATTCAGCAGTCGTAGCGAAAGCTGCTTGGCAACGAAAATCAAGCGATTCACTTCAAAACGTGAATTTTTTTAAAAAAAATTATCGGAATAATCAAGCTTAGTTCCGTCGACAAGCAGCTTCCATTACGGCTGCAGAACCCGTGGTTTGAAGTGATGTGCGAAGTAAGACTACGATCAGTTCGGAGAATCGTGTTCCCACTTACTCATGGAGTCCGCTACGAAGTTGAAGACCGCGTCGTCCACGGACAAGGCGAAGTAGTCGTCGCCCGCGGAGTTGTCCATCCGCTTGAGCATGACGCCGCGCGACTGCACGCCCAGCAGGAAGTCGGTGTTGTTGAAGCGCCTGTGCAGCCACCGGTCGAAGTGGGTGTCGTGGAAGACGTTCACTTCGCGGACACCGTCGATGGACAGCTCTGGAAATAGGGGGTAAGTGAGGCACACACGAGGACGCATTCATTCACAAGCAACGTCTATGGTGGGGGTCCTTTCATATATACTCGATATTTTAGATCCATTCCACACGGACGTTATTAAAGAGTTAGCTTTTGCAGATTGCTCTTAGATGGGTGAATACGAACCATGTGATTTGTATTTACCAATCGTAGAGCCATCTTTAAATGCTAACGCGTTAATAACGTCCGTGTAGAAGGGACCTTAAACGTAGTTTGCACCCGAGTTATTTACTGTTTGGAAGCAGATACATTATCTGAAGGAATACGCCAAAAGTTTACAGATACGATTGTTATCAAGAATTGTACGACTCGTACTTTAGTTGTTTTCAAGATAAGAAAACTTCCAACAACTGTCAGGGATTAAAAAATTGGCATGCCAGCTCGAGGAATCGCTTTAGCTACATGTAAAGTATCGGCGTAGCATCTATAACACCTAGGGTTCAATTCCAGGCATCTCCAGAACAGCAAGAAACGAGATTTGCAGTGTTCAAGCACCCCACACAATCCCTACATTACCTCCCCCCCCCCTCCCCCCTGTCACGCATACAGTGGCTTGGAATAAGAACGACCCTTCTCACCATTGAGAAAAATGAATAGGCTTTGTTGCGGAAATCCCGCAATTGTTTGATTTCAAGGGTTAGTGATTCCTGATTACATTCCTGAAAACCACATTGGTTTTTAATTCATTTAGAAGTTTACAATCGATATATTCAAAAGTTAGAAGAATAAAATGATAGCCATTGGTGTTCGTTCCAATACACAGATATGGTATTTTAGAAATAAGCTGCGCTCTCGATTTCGATTAGAACAGAATACAGAAAAGAACATTAACACTTTGAGTACTGAATTATTTGAAGATTTTTATGCCCATGTCACGGATTTGGTGAGATTCAATTGGTCCCATTCTTGACCGACCTTACAATAAATTGTTTGCGATCAATGGCCACTGGCGGGGTTGCCCGCAAACATCAACGCCTGCTTCTTAAATTCAGATGAGTAGTCAGACTCGTCCACCGTCACTTCGCACAAGTAATGAGATGACGAGTCTCACTCGTCAAATGTACTCAAAATGTTAATAGCCAAACCCGGTATTATATAATATGACCTGTCGGACATTTTCTTAACTTTCAGATGCTCCTGTGAGGTACAGGAGCATCTGAAAGTTAAAGGAAAGTTGTTGGAAAGCAATTCCATTGACCTCTATACAATATATCAAATTTGATCGCCGCGAAAGTATCCGAAAAAGCTCGTTTAGGAAATTCACATTTCTTAAAGTCAGGTGATTCATAAAGCACCAAAAATTAAATTCGAATGGATGGAATTTATTTGGCTGGTAGAATTTACATACCAGTAAAACTAAACAAAGGTTTGAGGGACGTAAGAGACCCATCCCAAAGGAAAAACCCAGGAACAATAAAACATTTTGTACCATGGTCAAATGACAGACCACCAGGGCATATTTTAACATAGAGTTGATGGGGATTTTTCCCCACCAGTGTGTAGAAATGCCCCACCAGTCATACAGAATTGCCCCACCGGACTTTTTTTTTTGTTCAATCCATTTTCCATAGTAAAAACATAAACTTGAAGTTGTAGCATAGGAATGAATGACGCTGGACCGAGACAGATGTCTCTTCCAGTGAAAAGGCCCTATTTCGCAGCAAGGGAGAAAATCTTTCACACCCCTCCCCCGTCTAGCTTTTACCACTGCCTTTTACCCATCCCCAAAAATCCTTTTGTTCAGGTCTGAGAATTGTCTCATTTGTGAAAAGGAACTCTCCCGTTTCCCCTGACTTGCTGATAACGAATTACACACACTCTTCAACTTTACGACGCAATTTCCTTTACGAAAGTTTCTGTGTTCGACCAGTTGACAATACACCCCGAATCGCGTACTGTTCAAAATCGTTTTATTTCCCTTTCCTTATCTACGCAAAATCTCTTAATTGGACACCAGCTGTTTTTTTATAGTCGGGCATTTTAGTTATAACTGGCCTGTATTTGAAGGGTAGGGTAGAAATATATAGACTTGAGTTGTGGGTAGACGTACCAGTATTATTCCTTAGACCTATTTTTTACTTCGATTTTAATAGAAATTTTAACCTAGCATTTAACAGCTACAAAAAGTAAGTAGATTTACTTTTATTTATTTTTATGTAGATTTTTTTACGGTGTGTATTTTAACTAAATTTTATTTGTATAGTTAAGATATATTTCTAATTTTTACTTTTGGGGGAAAATATATTTCCTGATGTAAATAACAATTTGAAGGGATCATTATTTATGAATTTTAATAAATATAAACAGAAGCGTAAACTTTTCTAAATTATTGGGAGGGGGAGACTCAAGACTAGTTTTTAATAAAATGCATAAACTATATGAAGTTGAGCCAATTTTTCAAAAGATTATGCTTATAAATATAAATATATTAGTTTATTTTTTAAATTTTGATTGCTTTCTTTATATGAGCAAAATATATCATGGATGTATATTCCAAGGTAACTAAAATTAGGATATCTAAGTTATCGTACTGATGTCTAGAGGGAAACGACAGCAAGAATAAGGTTAAAATAATTTATTTAAAAAAAATCTTTTATTTTTCGTTACGTGTATGATCGAAAAGGAATCAAATGTTTTTTATTAAAATCGCTATGAAAACGTTTTATTTTTAGATATTCTCAATATATTGATACCAATAGAAATTAATCAAAAAGGTAAAAAAAAAATTGAGTATATTACTTTTTAATAATGTCTAATCGCTGATGGCTAACAGGCTAATCGAATTATTAACAAAAGTGCCAACTATCATACATAAGAAGCCATGCGGTAATATATTCAAGTTCTGGGACAGTAAGTCTTTGCCTCGTCGCCAAATCTTTCATTGGATATTTATTTCGTACGTTACATGAAACATTATTAAACATATGAGTAACTTTAATTTCTTAACTAATTGATAAGGTTGATAGAAATGAAAAAGTGTTTGAAATTGAAAGTTTGGTTAAAAAAATAAATTACTTCAAAACAATGTAAAAAGTAGTCAAGACTTTTGTAAATGCCATTTAATACTGATTTTTTTTTAAGTATTTACCTTAAATTTTTATTTTAGCATACTTCGATGAAAAAGGCAATGCTTCCAATATTTTTAAAGAATATCGAATAACTCTAATTTACAATATATTTCTATTTCCCCACCAGAATATTTCATTTGTTTTAATCTTGAAAACGAATTATTTAACATTTTCAAAAAATGGGGTCTTTAAGGAAAGTGGAGTTTGGAAGAGGAGTTTTATTCACATAATTTTCATGTTATTACGCCAGGAATATTACTAACGTAGTACCTTCCTCATTCCCGCTACAACATGTTGATGTCAGATCATAGGCAGTCAGCTAATCTCGTTGACACTATTAATAAGAGAATCATCATAGGCTTAAATGGAAAAGGAACAGCCTTTTTCAATCCTCGCCCGTCAGTGCTAAAATTTCTGCAGGAGAAGGAACGGCAACAAAAGTTGCCAGAAGCAGCAATTTACAAGGACTGAGAGTATGTAAAAGCATTTTTCCCCAATGACAACAAGTTTTAAGAAATTATTATGTCTAAAATTAGCTAATGTATATTACAATACACTGATATGATAAAGTTTTTAAAAACTTAACTACTTATTTTTCTACATTTTTGTGCTATAAAACATAATATTTTCAGAATACAAATATATAGAATATTATTGTTCATCTTATGAAGTAAATGCCACTTATTAATGTAATGTTATGTAATTAATGTAATGTCTACTTATTAATGTATTAATGAACATTTTGTTTGTAATATGGTCGGGTACTTGTCTAAAGTTTACTTAAGTGTACATATTTAGATGTATATGCACTTTATTCTTTTGATAATTAATAATTATTAAATTGAATTAACGAATTAAATTTAATAATATTTAAATAAAATTTTGCCTTATGACAGCAAATAAAACATCCTTTTATGAATCGTTAGAAAATTTCTTGAATTATATAAAAAAAATTAAATAAACTTTTTAATTAACTTTTTACAGAACATATAATTTTAAACTAAGTTTATTAAATTAGTTTAAAATTGATATTTTAAATACCAAATTTTCATTAACTTCTGGGGTCTACTTTCTGCAAAATTTAATTTGCCCCACCAGTTGAAATTCCTTAAAATATGCTCTGCAGACCACAACCTCAACTGATACGCCAAGCACCCGTTGCTGACGAGATAACATTTAACGAGTTTATTTTGAAAGGGAAATAATTTCATGGTTGGGATTTAGCAGCCATAGCGAAAGCTGCTTGGTAACGAAACTCAAACGATTCACTTTTAATGTCCCAATTCGACATTTAGATGGAAACTGGAATTTCGTCACTTAACAGCTTTCGCTGCTGCTGAATCTAGATCAGGAAAACGTTCCTTTTTAAAAATAAGTTTCTCATTTAGACCACGTGAGTGGACGTGCACTAGTCTCCACTGTGCACGTCGGATGGGTTTTTGCGGACAAGCAACGAAACTGTCGGTCCTTCAATGACGAGTTCGCTGTACTCTCAAAAGAACCAGGCGTTTTGTGTGTGCCATAAATCCTCAAACCAACCAGTTGTACTTTCACAGTAAATATTCGAATCCCAAACCGCTTTTCGGCCACGTGCCGGCGTCGAATATTTTGGAATTTTCTATTCATTTTTAAAAATCATGACAAAATGGCAACACAACATTAAGGTCCTATGCTTCCACACCCTATCCTATACTTAGGGTCCCCCCCCCCCCCCCCCCTGCAATGACATTCAATTCGCGTAGTCAAAAGAAGAGTTCTAGTTCGTACATAGATCAACGAATACATCACGATAGCACACATATTCAAACTTTACATTCAGCAACCAAAAAAAGACGGCAAAACATTACCTTCTCTATTTCCGACCCCTGTGCCGGGTACAAATGACCGCATGAAGCCGTCCGCGGGGTTGAAGTCATGGGGCGGCGCCCACCGAGAACTCTCTTCAGAGTGCTGCCCCAGCACGTCGTACGCCGCCTCGCTCAACAGGGCCCGGATGGTCTCGCCACTCTGGGGGAGTCAAGGGAAAGTTAGGGGAGCAATGGAAGAGGGCCCCCCCCCCCCTCCCCGAAAGGGGAGTGACTAAAAAAAACCTCTCCAAGGTGGTGTACTTTTCACAGACAGCAGTCTAAGAAAAGTGTCGCTTTCCGTTCCATGTATTTGTCGCCAAGGAAAATTGGTACGATATTTTTTTTGTATTCATCGACCGTGAGCATGATGAGTGGTAGTAGGTGAACAAAATTACGAGTCTTCGCACATTTGGCTTTAGATTTGTTTCATGAAATCGAACCATTATAGTCAAAGTTTTGCCTGAATAAATCAAGCAGAACCATACAATTTTGAGGGAAGATGCAAATTTACTTACAGCTTTTATCTACATCAAAATTAGATTTTTTCGAAAAATGTTAACTTCTTTCATTTGCTTCTATAGTTGGAGATTAGACTCATTCACAAAAATAACGATCTGTACTTTTGTTATATATATATTTTTTTTATTTTTCACTCCTTTTTAACTTTTTCATATCAAAAACTTTTCTAAAGTTTTTATTCTGAACTTCTTTTCCTAACAAAAATTATGAAGTATTTTTAGACTTTATAACAAATAATAAATTGTTAATATTATTTATTATTTTCCAGTAATTTCAGTGTAATGCTATGTAAAATTTGTAAACAGGGTGCGAATTTTGTGTGGAGCTCTGGCAGTACAAAACGCATGAATGGCAGTTGAAATACAAGTGGCTGTATAATATCAATTATCTGAATTCTTCTCTTTAGTTCGTGAACACTACAATTAAAGTGGTACACCTTTTAATCCCCTTTGGACAAATGCAGAAGGTGTTTTTAAAATCTGAAGAAAGTTTTAGATCACCTACATACTTAGTACTTAATGGATATTACAAAAGTAATATCCATTTGTTTGTGAGAAAATAACATTTTTAACTCAATGTTCAGTTTCATTTGAAAGAAAGGAGAAAAACAAGTCCAATAAGCACAGCTTTCTTTACTTCGAGGAGACTCCTTATATTGCGCACGAGCGAACGGTGACTACCGGGTGTATACGACATTAGTTACGGATTTCAAATTTCCAAGCAGCATAAACTTTGAGATGGAGCATCGTAACAAAATCGTGTCGAAATACTTGACGTCGTAAGTCAATGATCTGAACAAGAACATAAATTTTAAATTAAAAATATTCGTTGTAGAACTATTTTTCAAATCTAAAGCGCTGTGGCGTTTCTTGAAAGCTATATCTATTAAACTAACATTAAAATATATACAATACACAAATAATGGAAAACAAAGTAAACGGTTTTGAAGAGAAAACTAAAATTTTTACATTGTTCTAAACTCCGAGAGGGTTAACAAACCACAAACTTTCAAATAAGACTTTCGAATTATGGTAATTGAAATACACAATGTAAATTTGGAATTCGTAATTCTTTGCATTTTTCGTACGAGATGGAGACCAACAGGACACAAAAACGTCGCCAACTGAATCATAAACAAGGCCAATGTCATCCAGTTAATTGAAGTGTGGTTTTTACACGCAACTGTTTAAAATTGTTCAGGTTGACCGAAAACCACTACGATTCTTACATCGTATAATACAAAAAACAGTTTCCTTTATATCTATAGCCATTGCATAGAGCAGTATGGTTCTTGCAGCAATCGATAGGATTTCTCTTTATATAAACGTCTAAAGGTGCAATTCAGAAAAGTGGAGTTGTCGTTTTTACACCCATGTCTTCAGTTATAATCAGTTATTTCTCCTTCAAAAAGCCCATAGCACATTCGGTCCATGTTGAGTAAATAGTTTGCGAAACGCAAAATTGGTGCTTTTTAACATGAGCACTTTCTACCAGAGCTCATGTGTCAATCGTTATCGCATCCGGTTGATGCATTGACCGTGTCCCGCCCCTAATCACATAATCGAAATACTGCACGCACACAAGAAATGGATTTAGACACAATACATATTGCATTGAAAGAAACTTGCCTGTTGTCCAAGTGTGGAGACAACGCTGAACACCAGCAGCAGACACACGAGATACGACATCTGAAAGAAATATCGGAAGAATTACCCAGATAGTTATAAATATACCTACACCTAGCATAAATTTAAACTAGTCACTAACTTTTCACCCACCAGCAACTACAACGTTACATCAATGAATAAAACAGAATCGCTGCGTATCCACTTTCGTAAGCTTTCTGAAAACAAAAAGATTTTGAGCTTGACAAGAACACTACGTAATTTTTTTTTTAAACTTAAACCCCAAAATTTGGAAAAGTGTTGCAATGCTTGCAATACAGCCGGGGGAAAAAAACGAACCACCCCTGGTTTCTTGGCCGTTATTTATTGTAGGGCTAAACTTAATATACCATTTTGTAGGGAATAAAGTCTACTACACATTGATATACAAACAATTTGCATAGGGGACTATCTTCATACTTGAATCTACACCATTTTAAAAAATTTCAATACTAACACCTACTTTTGATAGCGCAGAAATGTTCCCCGCCCTCAAATTAATCTAAATATAAATTTTCGTTAATTTCCTACATTTATATGCAAAGATTTTAGACAATATGTATCGATCTTATTTGAGGGGCTACAGTATGTCAGACTTCGAAATGAAGAAAGGTTTTGGCGTTAGCCGTGGTGATTCTTTTCCCGTGTTTTTTTTTCGTGAACAGACCAGAGATAATATAAGGCTAGCATACAATTGTTCTAATATGATGCGGTACGCATTATTTACAGATATGTTACTACTTCTATGTGATTGTATATAGTATTTTTGATGGCGTCAAACTTTATCGTATAAACGTATTAAGAATAAGGTGTTCTGAAATTATATAGGCAAATGACAAATTTAATATTGTAAGAAAAATTTAAAATTATGGAATTTACAATACCAGTATTAGTTTTTGCCTAAAATGGACAAACAAAGATTGCGGCTTTAGGCATCGATATAAGTGTTACATCTCAATTTCGGATTCTCAAAGAAGAGAAAGACTCATTCTCAGTTATACGGCCTTGCTGTATCTTGCTAAACAGGATGGGGATCTACAGCGATTAATACATACCAACAAGCGCAACATCAGTACTTTTAGCATTAAGTCGCATTACGCGGCTAAACAATGGGCCGTTTTCGACGGTTCGGGACGGATCCCGAAGGATTGACCCGGGAGCACACCTTTGTAATTTAGAACAACGATCAGATGTCGAGGGCAACACACGAGCTGGCACTCCACGCTCCTTATATAAACGAGAGGGCATTTTGCCCACGACATATTTTAAACGTGCACTAGTCCCCTATACACATGTTTCTTGCAGATGACAAGTAACGAAACTGGCAATCTTCCGATTACGAGTCGAGATTAAAGTAATCGGAAATTCTTCAAGTCGATATTAAAACCACTGCCCTTTTTTAAAAGTCCGACACACTGGCTCTAACGTTAGGGTGGAAAAACGCATCGTTTTAAATGCAAATGTCCAACAATAAACAATGCCAAATTCTCACAGAGACCCAAAAATGCACTCATGCCCAAACTAATCTTGTAAATATGGCAAACTATAGACGCCAGTCCAAAACACTCGGTCAGCATCTTCGATACAAGTTTATACGTAGTCAGAACAAGAGTTTTTTTATGGGGGAAACCATCGGTAAATAAAAAAAATCTCAGCTTAAATAGCGTTCGACTTCTAAAACTACTTTGCCGAAACCTCACAAAAATCGGTAAAAGGCATAAAGAATATGAATTGAAATCTAAATGTAACCGCCTGATAACCAAAGAGAAGTATACTTTGGGGGCAGACATTGCCCAACAGCTGAAACAGAAACATCAATAGAAGGAATGACATACCGTTCGGACCACAGTTCCAGGGTGTACAAGAATTATTTTTTCAAAATATTAAATTTTATATGCCACTTTGTAAACGTGTGTCTGAGGTGCCCTCTGATTGGTAGAACTAGTAACGTATGAGTAAAAGGCTTCAATGTGATTTGTTGATTGTTCTTCTTTGTCAAACATGAACTGTGCCAGTTGATCGTCATCTGACCATGGTTCAAAAATACGGGGCATCGTTCCCGGGCCTTTCCTTCGAGATAGGCCCCGAACCGTCGCGCCAATAGACCACTGTGCAGCTCTAGTACGACGTTTATTAACCTAACCAAACCAAATGTGCAGGTTGAATTTTTACTTTACGGGTTGGGAGGGGGGGGGGGGGGGGGGGCGGCGGATAGCCCAGTGGATAAAGGCGTCGGCTGTGAATCAAAGGATTCACGGTTCGAACCTCTGCGAGGACTAGACTAAAGAATAGTAAAAAAAGTAGTGATATTGAGATCGGAGGGTTGCCAACTTCGTTACCAGAATACTAGAATGTCGTCCAGAACATCCACAAAAATCACCGGCGTGTATACGGGACTGGTGCACGATACATCTGATCGGGGTCCAAAGTCCCGACGTCTATTGAAGGCGTTGGGTGCCAGTTCAGGTGTTGTCCTCGTCATCTGACCATGGTTCTAAAATAACGAGGTGCATTATGAATGTGTGTGTGAATGTGTATGTGTTCCCGGGTCTTTCCTTCGAGATAGACCCCGAACCGACGCCCATAGCCCACTGTGCACCTCAAGTGTGACGTTAATTAACCAAACCAAACGAAACCAAACCGAACCAAAAAACGTGCATTTTCTGAGGGTTAGGTTTGGTTTGGTAAATTTACGTCGCACTAGAGCTGCACAGTGAGGATATTGGCGACGGTTCGGGTCTATATCGAAGGAAAGACCCGGGAACACATACACATACACATTCACACACACATTCGTACATGGACCTCGTAATTTTAGAACCATGGTCAGATGACGAGGAAACACCTGAACTGGCACCCAACGCCTTCAATAGACGTCGGGACTTTGGACCCTGATCAGATTTATCGTGCACCAGTGCCGTATACACGTCGTTGATTTTTGTGGATGTTCTGGACGACTTTTCTAGTATTTTTAGCGAAGCTGGCAACCCTCCGATCACAAGATCACTACTGTTTACTTTTCTTTGTCAAGTCCATCGCCTGGCATCGAACCACGAATCTTTGGATTAAGAAGATATGTACTTTGCTTTAAGAAGATATGTACAAAATGTCAAGGCATTAGAAGAAATAGAAAAATGAGTTTTTACATATTTATATACCATTTTTTAACTGCCTCTACTTTTCGTCTGAAAATTTTGTCATTTACTCAAAATCAATGTTTTTTTTTTAAAAATATGATCATGTTTAAAATGCTATGGCTTTGTAAAAAATGTATTTTACTTAACACTAAACTGTTAATAGTTTTTTGAAACATCAATATTTGTTTCATGTGAACGGAAGGAGTCAATTTTTTTTTAATATTAAAAATTGTAGGAGGAGTAGTGGTTTAAAAAAAAAACATATTGATGCTTTGAAAACGCAAATAATACAAATATAATTTTTTTTTAATTAATTAATGTATAGAAAGCTTAGTGTATAAAAGGCTATCTCGAAGGAAAGGCCCGGGAACGATGCCTCGTATTTTTGAACCATGGTCAGATGACGAGGACAACACCTGAGCTGGCACCCAACGCCTTCAATAGACGTCGGGACTTTGGACCCCGATAAGATGTATCGTGCACCAGTCCCGTATACACGCCGTTAATTTTTTGTGGATGTTCTGGACGACATTCTTGTATTTTGGTAGTGAAGTTGGCAACCCTCCGATCACAATATCACTACTTTTTACTAGCTCAGGTGTTTTCCTCGTTATCTGACCATGGTTCAAAAATACGAGGCACCGTTCCCGGGTTTTTCCTTCGAGATAGGCCTCGAACCGTCGCCAATAGCCCACTGTGCAGCTCTAGTGCGACGTTAATTAAACAAACCAAACAAACCAAAACTACTTTTTACTATTCTTTAGTCTAGTCCTTCGAAAGGTTTGAACCGGGGACCCTTGGATTCCTAGCTGACGCCTTAATCCACTCGGCCACAGAGGCCTCAGAGAGATGTTCTAATTGTGCAAAATAGTATTCCGGAATTTATTCATAAAAATATTAAGATTTGGAGCTCGGTCTCCCCTTTAAAGATAAATCGGAAAAGCTAAAGCAATGTGTGGAGTAATCAGAATGGCAGTATATCAAGAATACTTTACCAAATTTCCATTAATGGCAATGTCCAAGTGGTAGTTTCTGAACCGTGGTCAGCGAAAGGGTTCTTAGTTGTTCCATTCCATAAATGTTTTTATTTTAATTTTTCAAAAATGATTGCTACGAGATGTATTCTTTTTAAAATTAAGTAGGCCCCTGTGGCCGAGCGATTAAGGCGTTCATCTACTAATCCGAGGATTGGTGGTTCGAACCCGTGCGATGGACTTGACAAAGAAAAGTAAAAATGTAGTGATCTTGTGATCGGAGGGTTGCCATCTTCGCTACAAAAATACTAGAAAAGTCGTCCAGAACATCCGCAAAAATTAACGGCGTTTATACGGGATTGGTGCACGATAAATCTGATCGGGGTCCAAAGTCCCGAAGTCTATTAAGGCGTTGAGTGCCAGTTCAGGTGTTTCCTCGTCATCTGACCATGGTTCTAAAATAACGAGGAGCAGGTATGAATGTGTGTGTGTGAATGTGTATGTGTTCCCGGGTCTTTCCTTCAAAATAGACCCCAAACCGTCGCCAATAGTTATGGTTATCTGGAGGTTAGTGGTTCCCAAATAGGGGGGGGGGGGTCCACAGAGGGGGGAATACGCCGGGCGATATTAGGAGATCCGCGGGGCACAAAGGAAAAGAATGGTTCAAAACCCCTTAGCAATGTGTTCCGAAAAACCGAAGCCAAAAAGATTTCAATCATCTCACACAGTTCGAAAATCTGTGCATTAACTTCATTGACAATGTTTTTATGAGTTTAAATGAGTGTGACATGTAAGGGACTAAAAGTATGTAAACCTTTGATTGGTGTGTGTTATCCAAAATATGTAGTCGTTAGGTAAATGTGCGTCCATATTTTTAGAAAAACCTGGGCAAAATTAAAAGAAACTATAAAATGAACGCTTCAGAACTAAGGGAAGCTCAGGTGTTGTCCTCGTCATCTGACCATGGTTCAAAAATACGAGGCATCGTTCCCAGGTCTTTCCTTCGAGATAGGCCCCGAACCGTCGCCAATAGCCCACTGTGCAGCTCTAGTGCGACGTTAATTAACCAAACCAAACCAAACTAGAACTAAGGGGGCATGACTGAATGCTAACTAGTTTGGTTTGGATTGGTTAATTAACGTCGCACTAGAGCTGTACAGTGGGCTATTGTTCGGGGTCTATCTCGAAGGAAAGACCCGGGAACACATACACATTCACACACACATTCATTCATACCTGCACCTCGTTATTTTAGTACCATGGTCAGATGACGAGGAAACACCTGAACTTGCACCCAACGCCTTCAATAGACGTCGGGACTTTGGACCCCGATCAGATATATCGCGCACCACTCCCGTATACACGCCGTTCATTTTTGCGGATGTTCTGGACGACTTTTCTAGTATTTTGTAGCGAAGCTGGCAACCCTCGGATTACAAGATCACTACTTTTTACTTTTCTTTGTCTAGTCCATCACCTGGCATCGAACCGGGAACCTTCGTATTCCTAGCTGACGCCCTTATACGCTCGTCCACGGAGCCATCTAATGCTAATTGGGAACCGCTGCTCTAGAGCATAACTCTTTTTTGAAAAGGGAACAGAACCGTCCGCTATTTACTTTCCAATCAGGAACATCCATTTTAATGACGCAATGCGTCCGTTAATTCAAAAGCGATTGTATGCAAATGTCGCATGTTCCGAATGATGCGTTACGACAGACACGACCGCTGATGCGACCGGACTACGAGGAAAACCCCAAAGACCGAGGCGTCCGAAACAACGAGTAAGCCCTCTATAAGCGAATCACGGAAGGAGCCTCGGCTCTTTTCTTTGATGTCGGAGCAGCTGGAGTTCCAATTATTTCTGTCGCTCTTTAATCGATTTGATATTTAAGTTATTTTTTTAAAAACAGTTATTTTCTGTTTCTTTTAAAATAACTCGTGTTTAACCTGTTCTTTTCGACAAAGCTGTTCTTCTTTGGAAACCAAAGTTTTTTTTATATAAATTTTAAAGGTCAACACAACAAAAAGGGTAATTATGCAAACAATAGAGCTCGCGATCATAAAAAAAAACTGAACTTTACATGAAAAGGAACCATTCAAACTGCTAACATCTGCATACGGAATCAAATAATAAAAAGGCCGCCATTTTAAAACAGAATTTTTAAAAAAGTCGAAATAAAAAAAACATATACGTCGTATTTAATGACTTCAAGGATTCATGTTAAATTCTGAAGAAATTCGAACAACGCGTTTGGTCGTGATTGTGTAACACACAAATTTGCTGACAGACAAAAAGACGAAATGTCGAACTATTGAGTTAAAACGAGACATCGCTAATGCTCGGTCAACAAATACCGCATTAGTATATTCTTTTATGTATTTTATACCCTTTAATCCTTGGTTTTTTTTAACCCTTTCTTGATCGTTTTTTTTTTTTAATTTCTGTCACTTTTATTTTTAAGAATAAAACGCCTTTTTCTATATTTTCTTTTATTAACTGAAAATATCTGGCATGTCTCTTCTCTATCTGTTCCTTTCTTGCCCCATGGTCGGTCCCATACGGTCCCCGGTTCCCCGAAGACAATACGAACCAAAAAATGCTGGATGTGACACACACCACATCGACAGATATTAAGTAAAAAATGATTACAAAAATTATATAATTAATTATTTTAACAGTGTACATTGTTAATTTCTGGAACTCACTGTATCTTAAAACTAATAAGCGAAATTTATTGCCATCGGAAACTTCGCACAAGCAGCTATCGAGCATCCCAATCATATAACAAATTAATTAATTTATAAATAACGAAATGTGCATTTCGATAATAATTCATATAAATGAACAAGAATTTTATGAAATATTGAACTTTCACTAACGAAAAAATGAGTTTTTCCTATATAAATAAAACAAATTCTTCTGAAGCACCGAAAGCATTGTGCACTGAAACATTGCAACATATAAAACTTTCCCCAATTTTGCCCTAGATACATGCCAGTGGTGATTGTGGATATTTTCAGACGACTTTTTTCATTATACGAGCGAAGATCCCTACGGCTTCACTTTTGTTAAGTCCGCTTCGATTCCAACTCACATTCCTCTGATTGCTAGCCGGATACTGTTCCTCGGGGCCACCGGCCCCTTCTTTTGGGTCAACATCACGCGGTGTTCTTAGTTGGTCCCCGGGAAAAACTGAACATTCCTAGATGGGATTCAGGTTAGAAAAGAAAGTTTTGGTTTGGTTTGGTTAATTTACGTCGCACTAGAGCTGCACAGTCGGCTATTGGCTACGGTTCGGGCCTATCTCGAAGAAAAGACCCGGGAACGATGCCTCGTATTTTTGAACCATGGTCAGATGACGAGGACAACACCTGAGCTGGCACCCAACGCCTTCAATAGACGTCGGCACTTTGGACCCTGATCAGATTGATCGTGCACCAGTCCCGTATACACGCCGTTAAATTTTTGTGGATGTACTGGACGACATTCTAGTACTTTGGTAGCGAAGTTGGCAACCCTCCGATCGCAATATCACTACTTTTTACTATTCTTTAGTCTAGTCCATTGCAAGGTTTTGAACCGGGGACCCTTGGATTCCCAGCTGACGTCTTAATCCACTCGGCCACGGAGGCCGTCATATATATATATGCTTTGGAATAACTTTGATGACGCGAAGCTGTTACTACTGCAGTGCATAATTCAATAACTGGTTGTTTTTGCAAAAAGCCAAAGAATAGGTGAAGAAGAACAAGTTGTTCTTCCCACTATACAGCATTGGTTACATCCAGTGATGAATACAAACTTCCTGGTTAAAGATTCCCGCCCAAAGCAGTACGACAAAATGTCCGTAGAAAAGAAAATTAAAAAAAAAATGATATTATAAAAAAGCCATAAAAGGTAAGTACGCTTTGAAACAAAGGTATTTCGGTGTGTGTGTGATTGCTGTCGACCGATCCCAGGAATGGCAAGGATTCTCCGTACAGACGAGCGGCGCATGGTGTGCCTGCTGATGTGTCTTGTGTTGGCGGAAGGTGAACGCTACAACAAATACAGCAGCATCTATGACTGCGCCGTGAAGCACATTTGCAAATGTGGTGAGTAGGTCTCTTTATACATTGCATGTAAATTCGTTGTTTAGTTGATTTAACGTCGTCGCACTGGAGCTACACTATGTGACGGTTCGGGATTTATCCCGAAGTACGGACCCAGAAACACTGCCTCGTCAGCCATGGTCAAATGACGAGGACAACACTCGAGCTGACACCGCAAGCACCCCAAACAAAATAATTTTAGAGACAATTTAATAGTCTATATATTTGATATTAGTCTAATTTCATACTTTAAATTAAATTTTACATAAAAAAGTTAAATTAGTTAAGCAATTATTTTTTTGTTCATTTCTATCTATATATTTTTTATAGTTGATTTAGAACTTGTATGTATTCCTTTTTGCCTGTGAAAAACACGTTTTACAATGCAGTGTTTTCACCCCAAGTTTGAAATTTAGTATCTTAGTATAACCAATACAGGTTTTTTTTAGTTGACAAAGGTAGAAAATTCTAATATTTAAAAAAAAAATGGCCCCAATTGGTGAGTTGCAAGAAAAAAATATTATGCAAATTGGAGCGCCAAAATTAAAATTCGTTCTTGTATCTTAAAAATTTCTTGAACTTCCCTGACGACGAAAGATTGAATGCACCCTAGTCCTTCATTCACGACTGATGTTTTAGCGTATGAAGAGGAACGAAACACAGAACCCTCGGATTTCAAGCTCTCAAAGTCGAGATTCGAACAACAATTTCCTGAGTCTGGGTAGTCTAATCGCTCGACCACTCGCTGGCCTCTCCTAATCGAAAGTACAAGTCGTCCGCCAAACACCCACCTTGGACAGGGGGGGTTGGGGGCTGTTACACGATAAATCTATCTGTCGTAACTCAAATGTATTCAAGTTGGTTTGAAGTTTATGTAGTTGTTGCAGTGCTGTCCCCGTCATCTGAACATGTAAATTACTAGCAGTGTTCCCGGGTCTTTCCTTCGGGATACCAGCATCCCCATAAATGATATATAAGGTTCTCTTTCATTTGAGCTATTGGCAGGGCCTGATTACCGAATAGGCCCATGAAGCCCAGGCTTACACTTTATATTTTTGAGGGGGCCCCGAAATCACACATTTTATAAAAATATTTAACAATTCTAACATATTTTGCTACTAAATTTACCTTAAAAAAGTGGCGTTACTAACTTTAACAAAAAAAAGTTACCACTGGTGTTAAATTTGTTCGAATATTGGAAAAATAATCAAAAACATACAGAATATTAGTACTATTTTCATTACTTATTAATATTTATTAAATATTATTTCGATTGTGTTTCGTTGACATCCAGACGCAAGGATTTTAGTGCATGGAAAAGCTCGATTTGATGTGCCAGGGTTTATATGAGTGCAACGGGGGCCCCCTTTAAAGACGAGCTTCCCTTGCTTCAATGTCTTAATCGGGCCCTGGCCATTGGGTTGTTCGGAAAGTAATTTCGTTTTATCCCCACAGAGGACTTCATTGTATTTCTTCACAGCCAACTTCACACCACTTTAGCCGCATAATCATTATATATTTTGACAGCTGACATAGCAAGGCTTGCTTGTGAAAAAGTTCGAGTGATTCTACGCTATAGTTTTTGGTTGGTACCCTTTCAAATATGGAAAGTGAAAAGCAGCGTTTTCGTCATATTTTACTTTTTTACTATCGAAAAGATAAAAATGCTGTTCGAGCAAGAAAAATAATTATCCGATGTATATGGAGAAGATGTATTGACAGAACTTCAGTGCCAAAACTGGTTTGCAAAATTTCGATCCGGCAATTTTGATGTTGAAGATGCACCACGTTCTGGAAGGCCAGTTGAAGCTGATGAAGACACAATAAAGGCATTAATTGATGCAAACCAGCGAATAACAACTCGGGAGATCGCTGAGAGATTAAATTTATCGAATTCGACCGTTCATGATCACTTGAAACGCCTAGGTGTAATCTCAAAGCTCGACATATGGGTTCCTCATGTTCTTACGGAAAGAAATTGGTTCCGTCACGTTGACGTCTGTGATTTGCTTCTCAAACGTCAAGAAAATGATCCATTTTTGAAACGCATCGTCACTGGAGACGAGAAATGGGTTGTCTACAACAATGTTAAACGCAAGAGATCATGGAGTGAAAAAGATGAACCGGCTCAAAGCACTTCGAAAGCCGATATTCATCAAAAAAAGGTGATGCTATCTGTTTGGTGGGATTTCAAAGGAATCGGTTTTTTTAGCTTCTATCGGACAACACAACGATCAATTCTGAAGTGTACTGCCATCAGCTGGACAAATTAAATGATTCACTTAACCCTCCAGAACTCGCGCCGTGAGCGAAATACTCACACCAAGAAGAAAAAAAAGTATATCTGGTATTCTACGTCATAGGCGAAGGTGCTGCCCTCTCTCTAGCTACTCCTTGCAACCTTCTCTTGCCGCAATCAATTACATAGTATAGTTAGTGTTTAGTTTCAAATATTTCATTTACTAAAATTTTTTTAAGGGAAATAGGTGATGTGAGAAAAATTCTCAGGTCACTCATTTTGACGCGAGTTCTGGAGGGTTAAACAGGAAAGGACAGAATAGATCAATTGAAAAGGTGTAGTGTTCCACATACAAGTTTGTTAACTCGCCAAAAGATTTCACAGCTTGGATGGGATATACTGTCACACCCACCATATTCTCCAGATCTGGCACCTTCTGATTATTATTTGTTCCGGTCTCTACAAAATTTTTTAGACGGAGAAACCTTTACTTCATATACGGAGGTCAAAAATCACCCGGATCAGTTTTTTGCCAGCAAAGAACAAAAATTTATGAACGTCGTGCAATCATGCTACTGCCAGAAAGATGGCAGAAGGTATTGGACCATAATGGACACTATATAATTCAATAACATATTTATTCACTATAAAAAAAATAGTCTTTCATTTAAAAAAAAAAAATTACTTTCCGAACAACCCGATATTATTGTTCTGAAGTGTCTTGCACATATTTGTTTAGTGAAAGGAGTTATAGATAAAATATTTTATTAAGTTTGAAATCGAGTTGTGCAAAATTGACTTTATTGATAAAAGACGTGAACTAAGATTGGACATTATTTTTAGGTTTTATCTCGGAATACAAGACATGTTGGGAGGAAATGCCGTTAAGTGTAAGTAAAAGAATTTTTTTTCCCAAGCTATTTGTGGTTTTAACCCCTCCGATAGATAGATAGATAGATAGATAGATAGATAGATAGATAGATAGATAGATAGATAGATAGATAGATAGATAGATAGATAGATAGATAGATAGATAGATAGATAGATAGATAGATAGATAGATAGATAGATAGATAGATAGATAGATAGATAGATAGATAGATAGATAGATAGATAGATAGATAGATAGATAGATAGATAGATAGATAGATAGATAGATAGATAGATAGATAGATAGATAGATAGATAGATAGATAGATAGATAGATAGATAGATAGATAGATAGATAGATAGATAGATAGATAGATAGATAGATAGATAGATAGATAGATAGATAGATAGATAGATAGATAGATAGATAGATAGATAGATAGATAGATAGATAGATAGATAGATAGATAGATAGATAGATAGATAGATAGATAGATAGATAGATAGATAGATAGATAGATAGATAGATAGATAGATAGATAGATAGATAGATAGATAGATAGATAGATAGATAGATAGATAGATAGATAGATAGATAGATAGATAGATAGATAGATAGATAGATAGATAGATAGATAGATAGATAGATAGATAGATAGATAGATAGATAGATAGATAGATAGATAGATAGATAGATAGATAGATAGATAGATAGATAGATAGATAGATAGATAGATAGATAGATAGATAGATAGATAGATAGATAGATAGATAGATAGATAGATAGATAGATAGATAGATAGATAGATAGATAGATAGATAGATAGATAGATAGATAGATAGATAGATAGATAGATAGATAGATAGATAGATAGATAGATAGATAGATAGATAGATAGATAGATAGATAGATAGATAGATAGATAGATAGATAGATAGATAGATAGATAGATAGATAGATAGATAGATAGATAGATAGATAGATAGATAGATAGATAGATAGATAGATAGATAGATAGATAGATAGATAGATAGATAGATAGATAGATAGATAGATAGATAGATAGATAGATAGATAGATAGATAGATAGATAGATAGATAGATAGATAGATAGATAGATAGATAGATAGATAGATAGATAGATAGATAGATAGATAGATAGATAGATAGATAGATAGATAGATAGATAGATAGATAGATAGATAGATAGATAGATAGATAGATAGATAGATAGATAGATAGATAGATAGATAGATAGATAGATAGATAGATAGATAGATAGATAGATAGATAGATAGATAGATAGATAGATAGATAGATAGATAGATAGATAGATAGATAGATAGATAGATAGATAGATAGATAGATAGATAGATAGATAGATAGATAGATAGATAGATAGATAGATAGATAGATAGATAGATAGATAGATAGATAGATAGATAGATAGATAGATAGATAGATAGATAGATAGATAGATAGATAGATAGATAGATAGATAGATAGATAGATAGATAGATAGATAGATAGATAGATAGATAGATAGATAGATAGATAGATAGATAGATAGATAGATAGATAGATAGATAGATAGATAGATAGATAGATAGATAGATAGATAGATAGATAGATAGATAGATAGATAGATAGATAGATAGATAGATAGATAGATAGATAGATAGATAGATAGATAGATAGATAGATAGATAGATAGATAGATAGATAGATAGATAGATAGATAGATAGATAGATAGATAGATAGATAGATAGATAGATAGATAGATAGATAGATAGATAGATAGATAGATAGATAGATAGATAGATAGATAGATAGATAGATAGATAGATAGATAGATAGATAGATAGATAGATAGATAGATAGATAGATAGATAGATAGATAGATAGATAGATAGATAGATAGATAGATAGATAGATAGATAGATAGATAGATAGATAGATAGATAGATAGATAGATAGATAGATAGATAGATAGATAGATAGATAGATAGATAGATAGATAGATAGATAGATAGATAGATAGATAGATAGATAGATAGATAGATAGATAGATAGATAGATAGATAGATAGATAGATAGATAGATAGATAGATAGATAGATAGATAGATAGATAGATAGATAGATAGATAGATAGATAGATAGATAGATAGATAGATAGATAGATAGATAGATAGATAGATAGATAGATAGATAGATAGATAGATAGATAGATAGATAGGATAGATAGATAGATAGATAGATAGATAGATAGATAGATAGATAGATAGATAGATAGATAGATAGATAGATAGATAGATAGATAGATAGATAGATAGATAGATAGATAGATAGATAGATAGATAGATAGATAGATAGATAGATAGATAGATAGATAGATAGATAGATAGATAGATAGATAGATAGATAGATAGATAGATAGATAGATAGATAGATAGATAGATAGATAGATAGATAGATAGATAGATAGATAGATAGATAGATATAGATAGATAGATAGATAGATAGATAGATAGATAGATAGATAGATAGATAGATAGATAGATAGATAGATAGATAGATAGATAGATAGATAGATAGATAGATAGATAGATAGATAGATAGATAGATAGATAGATAGATAGATAGATAGATAGATAGATAGATAGATAGATAGATAGATAGATAGATAGATAGATAGATAGATAGATAGATAGATAGATAGATAGATAGATAGATAGATAGATAGATAGATAGATAGATAGATAGATAGATAGATAGATAGATAGATAGATAGATAGATAGATAGATAGATAGATAGATAGATAGATAGATAGATAGATAGATAGATAGATAGATAGATAGATAGATAGATAGATAGATAGATAGATAGATAGATAGATAGATAGATAGATAGATAGATAGATAGATAGATAGATAGATAGATAGATAGATAGATAGATAGATAGATAGATAGATAGATAGATAGATAGATAGATAGATAGATAGATAGATAGATAGATAGATAGATAGATAGATAGATAGATAGATAGATAGATAGATAGATAGATAGATAGATAGATAGATAGATAGATAGATAGATAGATAGATAGATAGATAGATAGATAGATAGATAGATAGATAGATAGATAGATAGATAGATAGATAGATAGATAGATAGATAGATAGATAGATAGATAGATAGATAGATAGATAGATAGATAGATAGATAGATAGATAGATAGATAGATAGATAGATAGATAGATAGATAGATAGATAGATAGATAGATAGATAGATAGATAGATAGATAGATAGATAGATAGATAGATAGATAGATAGATAGATAGATAGATAGATAGATAGATAGATAGATAGATAGATAGATAGATAGATAGATAGATAGATAGATAGATAGATAGATAGATAGATAGATAGATAGATAGATAGATAGATAGATAGATAGATAGATAGATAGATAGATAGATAGATAGATAGATAGATAGATAGATAGATAGATAGATAGATAGATAGATAGATAGATAGATAGATAGATAGATAGATAGATAGATAGATAGATAGATAGATAGATAGATAGATAGATAGATAGATAGATAGATAGATAGATAGATAGATAGATAGATAGATAGATAGATAGATAGATAGATAGATAGATAGATAGATAGATAGATAGATAGATAGATAGATAGATAGATAGATAGATAGATAGATAGATAGA